>JAQNDB010000620.1:0-74300 GCA_029204045.2 Tillandsia leiboldiana | reverse complement strand
GCAGATGAACCTTCTCGCCGTAGGCGAAAATTTTCTGCCGGTAGTGGGGCGGATTCCGCGCTAGGGGTGGCGTCCAGCTGATAGTCGAAGCAGATCGATAGGCTCCAGTGGGCTGATAGCAAAGCAAGCTGGGGTTGCAAAATGACGCATGAGCATACCGTTGCCGCATGTAGGGGCAATAGTAGAGCGAGTGCAGTGGCGCCGAACTTTTTGTCGGCCGCAGCCAACACCTTCAGCATAGGGTGTTTACGCTTATGTCAGCTAGGTGGCTGGCAAAGTATGGTTAGTAAGGTCCAGTGAGAGACTGACTCGCGAGGTAAATAGTGATCGCTATGTCGCGAGAGCCAAGTGCTGTGCCTAAGGTTAGGGCAAGAAAGATTTACGGGCCAGCGGCGTGAGTTCGCCCTGATGACGGAGTGACTGTGTGGTGTTGCTTGTGGCTAGGTTGCCACGTAGTAGTGTTGGTGAGCCTAGAGTAGGCTTCAGGATGCGAGAACCTCTCGCAAGAGCGAGAGTTTGTGGCGCTGTTCTGATGGATCAGTGTAATGGCGAGGATTGCCACCGCAGGATTTGCGAGTTAATCACCAGAGTTGGGGAACAGTCGTTGTGATGCCTCACCTAGTTGGGAGAGGTGTACAGGAGTCATACGCGTGTTTAAGCAAGTTGCTTAACACTAGATATTTGCGACTTAACATGGGGGCGCTGGATGCCTAACTGTTCGGGTGCTCATGAGCACAGGTACCGTTTAGCCAGAGAGGGCTGATTAGGTGGCGTATTAGCCTTTGCCCAGTGTGGCCAGAGTTGATAAAGAGTCGGTCGTGGTTGACGACTAGTTTGTTGGTTTTGCTCAGTGAGCATAGTGGTCGCGTGGCGACGATTAACGGTTCGCTTGGGGACGATCCGTGCTGGACCATGTTTGTGGACTGTAGGCCTGTAGCCAGTGGGCAGGCGCAGTCGGCTGTGAGAGACAGCGGCCCGAGACCTGAGGGCGGGCATGATAGAGATTTGTCGGGACGGTAGTCCGAGCGATGACCCGGGAACGCGGAATGCCACGTATGAGCATTGAGACTGTTAGTACACTGAGAGCGTTATATGACCAGGCCGTAGAGCTAGTGGTGATTGTGGTACTGTAGCTCCTAGTGGGAGTGTTGGTGTAGTAATCCTAAGTGTGGATCTACCCGTTTGACGATGGGTCTGTGGGATTAGTTTTGGGCTATAGGCCCCTATTGGACCGTGGTCTGTGAACCTATTAGTAGTTCGAGATATCGGGTTAGCTGATAACCCGTGGACTTAGAGCACTAGTAGCGTATGTGATAGCTGGAAACTCGTGGATTGGCCTTGCCCTCCACATTAGGCAGCGGAGCGACCGAAATATGCGGTAAATGTAATTGGTTGCATATGCAACCTCATTGTGAAAGTTGATGGCGGAATTAAAGTGGAAATTTCGCAAGAAAGACGGGCAATTTGTGGTAATGGAGAGAGCAAGTGCTCAACTATGCCTTTCACCTATTTGGTGAAAGTGGCCAGCCACCAGGTCTGATTTGTCCCTGGATTAAGATAGGGATTCATTAATGAGTTGCTCATGTAGTCTCGCCGAGCAGGCAATTTTGAAGTCGGTCATGATATACAGTTGAGCCCAGTAGTGAGGGCAAAATTCCTCCCTCTCGATCAAGAAGGAGTCGAGATGTGATTCAAGTTTCGAGGACGAAACTTATTTTAAGGGGGTAGAATGTAATGTACCAGATTTATGGTATATAAATAATATAAATAAAAATGGTATGAAATACTATTTTTATTGGATTCGGAAAAAGTGCTAAATTATGGTTTATTCAAATAGGGGAGAGTGTAGTACATCGATTTTTCGCGAAAAGGCGAAGTTCATGCAAAATACTTGTAACGCATTTCAAATGTAATTACAAGTGAGTTGGAAGCATTGCGAATCGATGCAAAAGTCATCGAGTAGAAAAGTGAGTTGGAGTTGAGAATTTGAAGCTTAGGTCATTGTGCGGCGATTCCGCAAAAAGAACGAAATTCAGCAAAATACTTGTAACACATTTCAAATGTGATTACAAGTGAGTTGAAAGCATTTCGAATCGATACAAAAGTCATCGAGTCGAAAAGTGAGTTGTAGTTGGAAATCGAAGCTTCAAGCTTGTAAAAGGTAGACCCACGTTCGCCGAATTCGCAAAATGCGAAATGCGGCGAGAAGACTTGTAACATGTTTTAAATATGATTACAGTCGAGTTCGGTGCGTTTCGGGCTGACGCGAAGGGCATCGGGTCGAAAAGTGACTTGAACCCCAAGGACTTAGCAAATTCTGGAATTTCTGAAATTCGTAAATTTTGAAACTGCAGTTTTTGACAGTGCAGTTTATCGCGAAGCTTTTTCGGGGCTCTCTTTCGAAGGCTTAGAGTGGGCCAAAAATTTAAAAGAAATCGTGGGGTGTCTCACAAAAGTTTTCTGAGCAAAAGGGGTGAAAAACCTAGGTGAGCGATTAAGGAAAAATTGGAGAACGAAGCGAAGAAAAATGCTTCGTAAATTCTGAAACTGCAGTTTTTGACAGTGCAGTTTATCGCGAAGCTTTTTCGGGCTCTCTTTCGAGGGCTTAGAGTAGTCCAAAAATTTAAACAAAATCGTGGGAAGTTTAAGAAAAATTTGTAGATTAAAGGGGAGAAGAAAAATTACAATTTTAATTTCCCAGTTGACGGAAAAACGCGGAGAAAGTGGGGTATCCGAAATTGCTCACTGCAGGGGAAAAACTGCAGGAAACTGGGGCAATTTTGGGAATTTAATTGTTAGTTGGGGCATTTTAGTAAATTCACCATTTCCCCCCAACCACCCACCTGCAGGAATTAATTCTCTCTCTCTCTCTCTCTCTCTCTCTCTCTCTCTCTCCCTTTCTCTCTCTTTCCTGCTGGAGCAAGAAACGAAAGAAAAGAAGGAGAAGAAGAAGAGATAGAGAAGAAGAAAGAGAAAGAAAGAAAAGGAAAGCAAAGGAGAAGAAGAAGGTGCAGCAGCAAGCCTTCTCTTGGCTGCTGCTTCTGGATGCATCTCGAGACTTGGGGGAAGCTTGAAGAGAGCATTTAGAAGCCCTCCAAAGTGTGCTCCCACTCCTCTTCATCCTTCCCTCTTGATCAAAGACATCAAAAGAGGTAATATTTAAAAGCTAGGGTTGAATTTTTAATCTTTTCTTGGATTCAAGAGCTTGGGAAAATATCCCAAATAGGTTTTTCTCCAATTTTTAGGGTATTTTCTCTAAGTTAAAGAGATCAAAATTTCTCTTTATAAGAACATGTCAAGAATGAAATTTTCATCCCCTCTTCTTTCGTTTGGTTCAAAAAGGCCATCAAGAGAGTAAAGAGTAAACCTAGGGTTTCTCTTTTATGGTTTTTATGAGGTTAAAAGAGCATAGAATTATTCCTTAATGGTTTCATTATTGGATTTAGGAGTTTTTTTGGATTTAAAGAGAATGAAAAATCATGCTAAGTGAATGATCTCTACTTATAGGTTTCTTATGAACCAAGTAGAGGGTGTTTGGAGCATTCCAAAGGGGAACACCATTTACTGCTTGTCTTTTGATCAAGAGAATATTAAAAGAGGTAACGAAAATTCTAGGGTTCTTAGTTTTATAATTTTTATGGGATTAGTGGATTCTAAAATAATTCCTTCATAATTTTTCTTTCATTTTAGAAAAATCTTGGAGACTAAGAGATCGACTTTTGTTCTCTTTCGAGAACAAAGAGAATTATCGAGGTGGGGGATTCTGCCGAAATTGGGTGACCTCTCCCCTTGCTCCTTTGCTTTTCGATCCAGAAGCATGATAGTAGCCTGTTAGAGGCATTAGGGAATTATGATAGTAATTGCATGCGTAGTGAATAAATGCTATTCTATGATGGATATGAAAATAATTGCATGCATAGAAGTAAACAATTAATTATTATTGTGATCATGCTAGGGTGTAACCCTAGGAACCATGTGAAACTACAAGGGAAAAGAGATGCATGATGGTAGTGAGACTTAGGAGAAAACCTAGATTTAGGTCTAACGAGTGGCATGATGAACTAGGAGAATACACCTAGATGGACGCGTGGCATTATCTTAGGAAAATAACCTAAGGTTGAGAATAGAGTGTTCAACATAGAGTCAGAGAACTCTAGGTTAAACAGGTTATGGAACTTATGTAAAGGAACCTAAGGCGAACTAGTGGAATTAAACTCTAGTGATGAAATAGAGTTAGTGCAACCCTAAGTTAAACATGGAACAGGAAAATAGAGTTAATATAACTCTAGGATTCAGTGAGAAATCAGGAAAAGGGGGATTAGATCTCCAAGTCATAGAATTAAACAAATATAATCCTAGAAAGTCATAGGCCGTCTGGGTAAATGACAAATAATTTAACTCCAATCTGAGTTAAATAAAGGAAAGGAAAAATTGGGAAATAGAGTTAACAAACTCTAAGTTAGATAAAATTGATAGTAACTAGTGTCCTTGTGACGTAGTGTAATCTTAAGGGTATTTGAGAACAAGCAAGGAAAAGTTTAAAGGGGCTAGGATACCAAAGATATTGCCAAGTGTGCAAAATAAGTGTAAATGTAAATGAACAGGATGTTCAAACCTATATTGGTGTTGGAGACACCCAAATTATCCTAGAGTAAAGAACTTAGGATAAAAGAGATAATAGCTCGAGAGAGAGCTAAAAGTGATTAATAAGCAAGACAAGCAAATTGCTCAAGATAGAGCTAAAAGTGATTAATAAGCAAGACAAGCAAATTGCTTGAAATAAAAGAGAAAAAGTAAAAGAATAGCATTGAGGCATGAATGCTAACGGGAGGGTTGAGCATATGTCACTCCCGGGTAGATGAGTGCCAAGGTGCCTTAAACTCATCTGAGCCTAAAGTGTAAAGAGAGTGGTTAAAGAAAGAGAATGATTAATGAAAGGTAAAAAGGATAAGATAAATACATTGGGCCGAGCACTACGGGAGGCGACGCCACCACCTGTTCTTCTTTGATTGGGGTTGTAGGCATGCGTCTTTTGGAACCCTCGGACCCGGCAAATGTAAACTGCAAAAGAAAAGCCTAAATGGCTATTGGGAGGGTTGAGCATAGGTCACTCCCAAGTTAATTAAAGAATTAAAGCTAAGTTGCCAACGGGAGGGTTGAGCATATGTCACTCCCGGGGGAAGTGTGTGAGCAAGACTCAGCTTCCCAAGTAAAGGCAAAACAAAGAGCTAAAGGCAAAAGAAAAGATAAAGATAAAACGGGCGGACCTACGGTGAAACCAGCCCATGTTGGAGGTACGGGCAGTATCCGTCTCCCGGGTAGAGACCCGTTCGGGACGTTTCTTCCGTAGGACGGGGTAACACTTGTTGGGTTATATGTAATACGGATCTAAATAGGGGAAAAAATACCTAGAGGGGGGTGAATAGGTGTAAACGCATAAACACTCAAAAAATTGTTGCGATAAAAACCCAATGCGGAAATAAAAATAATACGCAAGATTTTTACGTGGAAAACTCCATCACCGGAGTAAAAAACCACGGGACCGATAACACGGCAGAAATCCACTAGAATTAAAACACGTACAAGGTGATTTACCGTACACACTTACGACTCAACCTTTTCCATACGCTCCTAGAGGATCTTCTCCGCTCGCTCCGCGACGCTTCTCGAATCCACGATCTGCGCCCCAACGCCGAATCCACGGCGTCCAACGTCGAATCCACGACGTCCGACCGAATCCACGGTCTTCACCCAATAGCACCCTTCGAATCCACGAACGTGCCTCGCTCCGAATCCACGAGAGCGGTTGAACCTTGAATCCACAAGGACACGCGAATCCACGCGCCGATTTTTGGGGTAAATCGTTGTTTTGGGTGGTGATGATCCGCCGAATACTTAGATCAAAGATAGATCGGAAATACCATCTAAGTATTCATTAGTTTGATTCAACTCAAGATGTGAGTATGAAAACCTAGAATCAAACTAATCAATATAGATGAAGAAACATAGAGTATTCTCTAATGATTTCCTTTCTTCTCTATATGTGGATCTAGAGCCGTAAAAGATGATATATGAAAACGACGGCTATTTCGATTCACAGTGGATTAACCCTAGAAAAAGAATCATAGGGTCTATTTATAGGTTAGAAACCCTAGGAAGGAGATAAGAATCAAAAACCTAACATTTCTGGAAATTTTACGGACGGCGATCCGGATCGGACTAGCTGTGATCCGGATCGTCGTAACGAGTCAGCCAGTTCCAGAAAAACGAAGGTTTGGGATCCGGATCGAAGTGCTTGATCCGGATCGTTCATACAGTTCACCAAACATCAACGTTCGGGATCCGGATTGCGAAGCCTGATCCGGATCGTTCAAGGAAGATGGTAAACTAAGTGTTCGGGATCCGGATCAAGAGGCTACGATCCGGATTGAACTGGTGTATGAACGAACCACCTTCGGGATCCGGATCGAACAACCTGATCCGGATCCTGAACATGTCCCAAGTCCAGTTTTTGATTTTTATGCAATGAAAGATTCTTCCAAGTGTTTCTACACTACAAGAAGTATTCGGATCACACAAAATCTTAGGTTAAACATACCTGATCCTTTTGAATTCTTCTTTCTTGAGATTGAGTTAAACGATCCAACTTTCTTCACCTTCAATCTTCAAGACTTGAGACTTTCACGAAACTACGCCAACTCAAATTCCGTAACAATCTCCCCCTTTGGCGGTTTCGTGACAAAACACAGATCCACTAAAGAAAATTCAAAAAGATATTTTTGTTGCTATCACCATACAACAAAAATTTACAATGGAGATCCAAAAATTTAAAAACATGAGATAAACTCCTAAAACAGACTCTAGACTTAGACATCTGTACTCTCTGCACAAAGAAATCATTCTTGACAAAAAGAGATCGTTAGATACCTCAAGAATATTTAGCATACAAAACATAGTACAGAGATAGAGTTTATCTAATCATCATGACATTTGAGAATTCAGATATGTAAGAGAATCATAGTCAAACATATCTTCTATGCAATTAAAAACCAAATGTCACACAATGTTAGTCCAACATCAACTTGTTAGTTATATTACATGCCCAAATAGTTAGTCGAATAGTTAGTCGAGACATGCAAACAATCACAAGATGAAAACCAAAGTTGAAGTTGAAGAGATACTTACCTTGATGTATACAAAATCTTCATCATCAAGATTTTCACAATCATTGTTCATTGTTCAAATCATTGTTCTAAACTCTCTCCCCCTTTTTGTCACAAATAAAGCCAAAGATTACAGAAGTGGAGAGAATGGTTAACAGTTTAAGTTAGAGAACTAAAAACTCAAATTAAAACTTAAAAACCTGCACAACAGAAGGATTTAAACATATGCATAATACCCAGAAATTAGAAGGATACGGATTATTCAGACTCGTCTGAACTGATACAGCCGAGGATTTGGAAAATCTTCTTTATTCGCTTGTTCATTGCTGATTGATTTTTATTTACCTTCTTTATTTCTTCCTTTACCTCAATTAGTTCATTTGATATACGTTCTTGCTCGTTGGAGAGCCTTTGCTGTTCTTTATAGATTGAGGTAACAGATGCATCATCATCAGAAGTTGATTGTGGTGCTTCTTGTGCCGGAGGTGCTGGTTGAACTGGAGGAGTTGCTGCCGGTGCAGAGGTTGTTGCTCGTTGTTGTTGTGCTCGTTGCCGGTGAGGAGGTATTATGGGTTCATCTGGCTTCATCGAGAGAGACTTCACAATGGCCGTCTCATTAATGGTGCCCAAACTGTACATGTATGAGCTCGCGCTTGTATCGACTTTAAACTTTCTAAGGATGCGCATGATAATCATTGGGTAGGGTAGTCTTTCTGTGGGATGAGAGTGTTCCACATACCGCGCCATCCTTGACCAAATGAGATAGGGAATATTCAAGTTTGCTCCCATCAATGCGGCCGGATTTCCAAGAAGATAAAGGTATAACATTCTGTCCCATCGAAGAACCTTCGTATTCATGTTGGGAAGAATGTTGTAGCAGACAATGAAGTTTATATACCGATACTCTGGTCGTAGCTCTTTAGAGAAAACAGAATTTCCGGTCGACCGAGTATTTGGAAGACAAATTCCATTAACTACAACTCTCCAGGAGTTGTCGTTGAAGCTTTGGGTTTTTAGGTAATGGAGTCCATCAGCTCTGGCTGTCATACCTAGCACAACTCCAATCAGCTGGGGTGTGACTTTGATTTTGATATTTTTAACCAAAGTGTGAAATTCACGACGTCCATCCTCGTGATCAATCAAACTTGCAGCGTTCTGATAAAACATTCGAACTGAGTGTGGACAGTACCCAGTAGTCTCAGGGAAGTTGCAAATTTGAGCAAGACCAACTTGGTCAAACAAAGTCCCAAAAGCTACAGATCGTTCCTTCATTGGTTTGACATTGACATGTCTCTCGCCAATGCATTCCCTCTTCTCAAAATCCTTGATTCTGTCGGAGCTGATGAAGTCTTGTGGAGGAGGCTGCCTAGCAACTGGTTCCTCAATGGTAATTCCCTGAGCACTGCCTCTTTTTCTTGCACCGGTTTTTCTTTTTGTTCCAACTGGACTTGGTTCCATTGGTGCTTTCCCTTTTTCAGCTGCAGTAGGTTTTGAAGCTTCAGCAGTTGCTTTCCCTTTGGAGACAATGGGAGCAGTTTGCTCGATTTCGATGTTATCCCAGTCGATCGACTCTGTCTCTGATTCAGTGTCGGAATCAACCTTAGTCTTCTTTGCTTTCTTAGCCTTCTTAGGCTTGGCAGTATCCTTGACATGTACCATGGCAGCAAGTAGGAAAATAATCCAAGTGATCACCATTTTGATTGCTAGTGAAAAATGTATCCTGTGAAGACCAACTCAAGAACACATGAAAAATTGTTAATTTTCAAAAATTTGAAAAATTGTACCCAAACAATCATAATCATGTAGAGAAGCTAAGAATCAAATTAGTTTTGCAAAAGGACTTTTAAAACTAGATCAATTGCATAATTTTCGAAAATCCTTATTATATGCCCTAAAACCGAAATTTTAGAAATCGAAGCCTAAAAATCCGTTAATCAGGGGAGTACCTAGCATATAATCAAAACTAATCTATCCAGAGTTCTTATTTCAAAAGAAATTTGATCAAAAACCATCCACAAACAAAGTTGATCCAAGAAATTCATCACGTTTGAGGAGGAAAAGAGAAAAACGGTGAAAAACCGAGATTTTGATCAATAAAACTTACTTGGAGTTGAAGAACTTGAGTTTGAAAGCTTCCAGGAAGGATGAAATCTAGAGAGAGAGGCTCTGGAAACTTTGGAACAAAAGATTGGAGTAAAGAAATCAAAAACCCCTTTCGTTCTTTATAAAACCTAGCCGCGATCTGGATTAGTTCATAACTGCGATCCGGATCGGCTACCCGCAGTGAGAAACTGCGTTCGGGATCCGGATCATCTTGCCCGATCCGGATCGGCTCCAACTTTTTCTTTAGAAAATTTTAGAGAAATTCAAGAAAAACCAGAAAAAGATTGTAAGCACAAATGTGTATCAACTTTAAACAAAAATCATCGTTTCATACAACAAGAATTAGATTATGCCAAATCTATCAATAATATCCAAAAATGAAACGAGAATTTACAAGAATTAAATCCCTTAAAGTTGAACACCTTCAATCACATCTAACTTGATCTTATGAGTAATGCCTTTATCAAATCATCAATTCAGTAAAGAAAATGAAATACAAAGATCAATAGATGTTTTAAATCCCAAATAAAGTAGATAATGTATCTAGACAATCTGTTGAAGAGAGTGGCTCTTTGAGCATCTTTCATTAAAAACCAACCTTATACCAACCTTGAAATTTGACGGAGTCAAGTATTTCAACATGCATTTTACTTAATCAAAAATTTGAACAACCATGCTTGGTATACATGTGGTAGCTGCACACAATACTCGGACGACCGAGTTGGTAGCTCTTTCCTCCATGTGGTGGTAGTTTTCACACTCCTCATTGGGATGTAACTCTTTCCACATCTTTTGAGCATTTTACCTTTTCTAAGACTCCCCCTCAATTGGCTATCAATTATTTAAGATATAAAGTATTCAACCAAATATTGATCTCGATTTCATACTCGACTAAGCAGTCAAATATGATAATGACTATACCAAGAGATCATAGAGAGAGAGAAATTGACTTTGATCACTTTAGAAGATGATTTAATTAGCATAAATGATCATTGCAACAGTGAAATATTATGATGGCAAAAGCATAATAAATTTCTAAATGTGCGAAAAGATGCAATTAAAGTCAATTATGATCTATGCTCAATTAATGTCCTATGTACAAACATAGATAATGAACAAAACAACAACAAATACAAAACCTATCCTAAGCAAAGATTTCAAAAAGAAGATTATTTCAAGGAAAGCATCCCAATTGCTTTTCGTAAATGAATAAAACGTTTTTGATCCAAAGGTTTTGTTAGAATGTCAGCTAATTGATCCTCAGTTGAAATATATGAAAGTTGAAGAGTATTTGATTCAACTAGCTCTCTAAGAAAATGATATCTAAGTTCAATATGTTTTGTTCTAGAGTGCAACACAGGGTTTTTAGAAATGTTAATAGCACTAGTGTTGTCACAAAGTATTGTTACCGAAGATGCTGAAATGCGGAAGTCGCTCAATACGCTTTTCATCCAAATGAGTTGAGTTGAGCAACTTCCAGCTGAGATGTATTCCGCTTCGGCAGTCGAGAGTGCTATGCAGTTCTGCTTTTTACTGTGCCATGCAACAAGGCAATGGCCAAGATAGAAGCATGCACCACTCGTGCTTTTCCGATCATCCACTGATCCTGCCCAATCGGCATCTGAGTATCCAACAATATCCAAACTTGTTCCCATAGGATACCAAATTCCGAAATTAATTGATCCTTTGATATACCGGATGATCCTTTTCACCGCTTTCAGGTGAACCTCCTTTGGTGCTGATTGATATCTCGCGCAAATCCCAACACCAAAAGATATATCCGGGCGACTAGCCGTGAGGTAAAGTAGACTTCCAATCATACTTCGATACAGTTTCTCGTCTACATTCTCACTATGTGATTCACTTCCAAGTCCCTTGTGGCTAGTTCCCATTGGAGTCGGAAAATCTTTACAATTTTCTAGATCAAACTTTTTGACCAACTCCATTGCATACTTGGATTGACTCAAGTGAATACCTTCATCATTTTGTTTAGTTTGCAATCCAAGGAAATAAGTCAATTCGCCCATCATGGACATCTCAAATTCGCTTTCCATGGTCTCCGCGAATTTAGAAGCATCGTTATCTCTTGTTGCGCCAAATACAATGTCATCGACATAGATTTGTGCTACAATGAAATTGCTTTGATAATGCTTCACAAAGAGAGTCCTATCAGCTCCCCCTCGAGTATAGCCCTTCTCCAAAAGGTGCTTTGTTAACCTTTCGTACCATGCTCGCGGTGCTTGTTTCAGACAGTAAAGAGCCTTTTTCAAACGAAAAACATGGTTAGGTTGTTTATGATCTACAAAACCTTTCGGTTGAGCCACATAAACTTCCTCATTTAAAAACCCATTTAGAAATGCGCTCTTAACGTCCATTTGAAATAATTTGATTTTAAAATGACAAGCAATAGCGAATAGTATACGAATGGACTCGAGTCTAGCTACAGGGGCGAAGGTTTCATCAAAGTCTATACCTTCTACTTGAGAGTAGCCTTGAGCAACTAATCGTGCCTTGTTCCTGATGATAGTACCATCCTCATTTTTCTTGTTCTTGAAGATCCATTTGGTACCTATCACATTGTGTTGCTTTGGAGGCTTCGTTAATTCCCAGACTTTGTTTCGCTCAAATTGATGGAGCTCTTCCTGCATTGCTTTAATCCAGTAGTCATCCTGAAGAGCTTCATCTATGTTCTTTGGTTCGATTAAAGATACGTAGCAAGCGAATCCACAAACCAACTGCCTCCGAGTTCTGACTCCTTCTTGTGGATCTCCAATAATATTCGATTCCGGATGATCCTTGGAGATTCGTAACGTTTGTTGAAACGGAGTACTCGGAGATATATGAGATGATTCCTGCACATCAGATAAACTAGAAGAACCATTAGATGCATCATTAATATTGGAAGTATTATTATGAGAAGATGCACTAGCAGGAGAATCATCATCTAGAGAGATATCGAGGGTAGATTTTCCAGTTTCAAAGTGGAAAGCTTCATCTACTTTAACATTTATAGATTCTACGATCGTCTTAGATTCAATGTTAAATACTCGATATGCTCTGCTATTCGTAGAATAACCCAAAAAGATCCCTTCATCACTTCGAGAGTCGAACTTTCCAAAATTTTCACGGTCACGTAAAATGTAACATCGACTCCCGAAGACATGAAAATATTTGATATTGGGTTTTCTACTAAACCACAGCTCATATGGTGTATTTAAAGTTCCTGGGCGCAAGTAAACTCTATTAATGACATAGACAGCGGTGTTCACAGCTTCAGCCCAAAAATGTAGCGGTAAATTCCGGCTATGAAGCATCACACGCGCCATCTCTTGAACAACCCTGTTCTTGCGCTCAACAACACCATTCTGCTGAGGTGTATAGGGTGCCGAGAATTCATGTTTAATTCCATTTGAAGTGCAAAAATCAATGAATTTTGAATTTATGAATTCTCCACCTCTATCACTTCTAACACGAATGATCTTTTCATTCTTTTCAATCATAATACGATGGCAAATCTCATGAAAAGAGTCAAACGTATCAGCTTTCTCTTTTAAAAATGCTACCCAAGAAAATCGAGAGAAATCATCAACCAATAAAAAAATGTACCATCTACCTCCCAAAGATGGTTGACGGGTCGGCCAAAAGAAAAAGAAGAAAAGAAAATAGTCTACATAAACTACACAAGATTTAATCGTAAAACGATTAAAGACAAGGAGGGGTTTCACCTTTGCATACCCAAACCTTTTGAGTTTTGGAGTATGTTGGCAATGGTTGAGAAGTTTTCCTTGATGAAGACGTCTTGCAAGATTGGTCTTTTTCTTTTGTCATCGTCTTGTTTGAAGTACTACCAATGTCCTTTTCTTTAGGAGAATCCTTCTTTGAATTCCATGGAGTGACTTTATTGGTAGTAGTTGCAAGATGTGGTTGATTTGATCCTTGAGCTCCAATCTTGCAATTTCTTCCAATGTGCCCTGCAAAATTACAGCGAAAACATACCTTTGTGCTTGATGATTCTGATGAGGATGAAGTAGGCTTGTTGTCGTTGGTTGTCATGATTTCCGGTGTCGGAGAAGGAGATACCGACTGAGGCACAAAGACTGTCCCAACCGAACTAAAATTGTCTTCAGTTCGATTGTATCCGAGGCCGAACTTGTTTGTTTGACCAAGACCAAGAAGTTTATCCAACTTACTCCTTCCTAAAGAGAATTGCTGTAAGTCATCCTTGAGTTGGCAAATGGTCTCTGTCATTTCCAATTTTTCCCGTTGGGCCTCGCCGTAGAGCTTCAAGAAATAGTTCGCTTTGTTCACCATATCTATATAGTTCTTCTCGAGTTGCTCATTGGACTCTTGAAGGAAAACATTTTCTTTTATCAGTTTATCCCTTTCCACTTCAAGATCGGTCGAGAGAGAAGTTACCCTTTTTACTTCTTCTTCGAGATCCTGCAATCTCCCTCTCAACCCCTTGTTTTGCTTAGCCGGTTTCTTTAAATCCCGTAAAGATCTGTGATAGGCTAGAGCAAATTCTTCACCTTCCGAATCATCCGATTCGTTGTCCGTTGCGTTCTTTTCAACAGTGGAGTTGGACAACGACTCAGATGTATTTGCCATAAAGCACATGAAGGGTGAAGATAAGGACGCGTGGAATGCGGTGGAGCTCTTTTCTTCATCACTCGAAGACGACTCATTTGACGTTGAGTTGTCATCCCAAGTGACGACTTGCATCGCCTTCTTCTTTGCCGGATACTTGTTAGGACATTCCGTTGCAATGTGGCCGTAGCCTCGACATTTGAAGCATTGTAGTTGTCCTTCTGAACTTTTCTTATCCTTTGAGAAGTTCTCTTGCTTTCTTGACTTGTGACTTGAAGTACCCTTGCCTTTGTTCGACTTTCCGAAGGATGGAGATTTGCTTGAATTACCCCTTCGAAAGTTGCGGTGAAACTTCCTTGTCAAGAGAGCGAGCTGCTTCTCAAATTCCTCCATAGAAAGGTTCTCGTCATCGTCGGAGGAGGATGTATCCGCGTCTTCTTCCTTAGTTGTTTTCAACGCATAACCTGAAGACTTAGAAGTGGATGCCTTTCCAGAAGAATTGTTAGTAGTAAATGTCATTTCATAAGTTTGTAATGAACCAACTAATTCTTCTACACGTATTTCGTCCGGGTGTTTAATAGTTTCAATGGCAGTAACCTTTGGGCGAAATCGTTCAGGAAGAGTTCTTAAGATCTTTCTTACAATCTTAAATTCTAGAATCTTCTCTCCCAGATTAGCACATGAGTTTACGATGTCTTGCAATCATGTATAGTAGTCCGTGAAAGATTCATTTTCTGCCATTAAGATAGAGTCAAACTTGCTCGTAAGCATTTGCAGTTTCTGAATCTTCACGAGGTTAGTTCCCTCATGTGTAACCTGAAGAACATCCCAGATTTCTTTCGCAGTCTCACATGCCGAGATGCGAGAGAATCCAGTTTGAGATAAGGCATTAAAGATAGCATTAATTCCCTTGCCATTGTAAGAAGATGAATCTAACTCTTCCTTGGTCCATTTCGACCTAGGTTTTAAGGTGCGAACATCACCAATAAATTCAGTTGGATTAGTCCATCCTAATTCAATCGATTGCCACACGCGTTCGTCGATGGAAATTAAAAAGGCTTTCATCCGTACTTTCCAGTACGCATAATTTGTTCCATCGAAGAACGGGGGTCGGTTGATGTTTCCACCTTCAACCATTGTTTACAACCCTATTCCCTCTCTGATACCACTTGTTGGGTTATATGTAATACGGATCTAAATAGGGGAAAAAACACCTAGAGGGGGGTGAATAGGTGTAAACGCATAAACACTCAAAAAATCGTTGCGATAAAAACCCAATGCGGAAATAAAAATAATACGCAAGATTTTTACGTGGAAAACTCCATCACCGGAGTAAAAAACCACGGGACCGATAACACGGCAGAAATCCACTAGAATTAAAACACGTACAAGGTGATTTACCGTACACACTTTCGACTCAACCTTTTCCATACGCTCCTAGAGGATCTTCTCCGCTCGCTCCGCGACGCTTCTCGAATCCACGATCTGCGCCCAACGCCGAATCCACGGCGTCCAACGTCGAATCCACGACGTCCGACCGAATCCACGGTCTTCACCCAATAGCACCCTTCGAATCCACGAACGTGCCTCGCTCCGAATCCACGAGAGCGGTTGAACCTTGAATCCACAAGGACACGCGAATCCACGCGCCGATTTTTGGGGTAAATCGTTGTTTTGGGTGGTGATGATCCGCCGAATACTTAGATCAAAGATAGATCAGAAATACCATCTAAGTATTCATTAGTTTGATTCAACTCAAGATGTGAGTATGAAAACCTAGAATCAAACTAATCAATATAGATGAAGAAACATAGAGTATTCTCTAATGATTTCCTTTCTTCTCTATATGTGGATCTAGAGCCGTAAAAGATGATATATGAAAATGACGGCTATTTCGATTCACAGTGGATTAACCCTAGAAAAAGAATCATAGGGTCTATTTATAGGTTAGAAACCCTAGGAAGGAGATAAGAATCAAAAACATAACATTTCTGGAAATTTTACGGACGGCGATCCGGATCGGACTAGCTGTGATCCGGATCGTCGTAACGAGTCAGCCAGTTCCAGAAAAACGAAGGTTCGGGATCCGGATCGAAGTGCTTGATCCGGATCGTTCATACAGTTCACCAAACATCAACGTTCGGGATCCGGATTGCGAAGCCTGATCCGGATCGTTCAAGGAAGATGGTAAACTAAGTGTTCGGGATCCGGATCAAGAGGCTACGATCCGGATTGAACTGGTGTATGAACGAACCACCTTCGGGATCCGGATCGAACAACCTGATCCGGATCCTGAACATGTCCCAAGTCCAGTTTTTGATTTTTATGCAATGAAAGATTCTTCCAAGTGTTTCTACACTACAAGAAGTATTCGGATCACACAAAATCTTAGGTTAAACATACCTGATCCTTTTGAATTCTTCTTTCTTGAGATTGAGTTAAACGATCCAACTTTCTTCACCTTCAATCTTCAAGACTTGAGACTTTCACGAAACTACGCCAACTCAAATTCCGTAACAACACTTGCGGGTGTTATCGGCAACCTTAGAAATCTTATCTTATGGTAGCAGGACTACCGGGCTGGGGCCCGTTGGATAAGAATTTCCGAGGGTTAACTTGAACTAAAGCACCAGAATGTAAAGAAAAAAAGAGAAAGATAGAGTGGCCAAGGTGGCCGGGTTAGTTGAACCCTGTATATAGCGGCATAGTGGCCGAGTTGGTGCTTAGAAGCCTAGTGTGGCTAGACAGTGTAGTGCTGGATCGATGAGTATACACAGATAGTGTAGTGATATATTATATAGCATAGCCGCATTTTGATATTGAGGATTTTAGTTTCCTAGCACTATTATTATTGCTTCCATTGGACCAAGTGGTGTAGGACACTTTTTCTCGGTGGTTGAACCCACTGGGAACTCTGTCGGAGTTCTCACACCCCTTGGGTGACCCCCCCCCCCCCCCCACAGGTTCGGGTCAGGATACAGCGGACGAGACGGTTCAGATGCAGACGGCGAGGCATACGTCAGGGGCAAGGGCCCAGCAGCATAGAGACCTAGAGGGTCTAGCAGAGGTATCCCTTTTATATATTTCTTGAGTGAACCTTGTCTGGTGAGGAATTTATGTAAAGGAATTGTAATAATTTTATTTGCAAGTTCAGAAATGTAAAGTGTAATAAATTTAAGTTATGGTTCACTCTTGTATGCTTTCATTATCGCTTAAACAGTTTGTTTATAAAATGAAAGTTCAAATTTATAGTGATTTTCAGTACTCTGATATTGAGCTTCCGCATATACTTGTTGTATGATTATGGATGTTACCGTTCCTTTCGGGTAGTGAAAGGTCATACCCGATTGGCGGGTCTGTTGGCGTGCCCGAACCGTACAAATTGGCGGACTCGGGGCGTGACATTATGACTGTATGTAATGCTTTGATTAGTTTTCCCTTCATATTTTTCTTAATCTTTGCATTACATGTTTTTTTTTTTTTTTTTCAATGCTCTTGGTTTTATGTTTTGTTTTTGAACAAAAGGTTTTTAACGAACAAGTACATTGAATAAAAGGGGTTTCACGTTCATTCACTCCAAATTAATTTTATATGGATTATCAACTTTACTCCATAATCATAATCTTGGAGCATTGGTCATATTGACTTTAATTGCATCTTTTCACGCATTTAGAAATCTATTATGCTTTTGACATCATAATATTTCGATGTTGCAATGATCATTTATGTTAATTAAGTCATCTTTTAAGTGATCAAAGTCAATTTCTCTCTCGATGATCTCTTGGTATAGTTTTTATCTTATTTGACTGTTTAGTCGAGTATGAAATCGAGATCAATATTTGGCTGAATACTTTATATCTTAAATAATTGATAGCCAATTGAGGGGGAGTCAAAGAAAAAGTATTATGCTCAAAAGATGTGTAAAGAGTTACATCCCAATGAGGAGTGTGAAAACTACCACCACATAGAGGAAAGAGCTACCACCTCGGTCGTCCGAGTACAGTGTGCAGCTACCACATGTATACCAAGGAAGGTTTTTCAAGTTTGATTAAATAAAATGCATGTTGAAATACTTGACTCTGTCAAAATTTCAAGGTTGGTATAAGGTGGGATTTTTAATGAAAGATGCTCAAAGAGCCACTCTCTTCAATAAATTGACTAGATACATTATCTAATTTATCTGGGATGTTAGACATCTATTGATCTTGGTATTTCATTTTCTTTACCAAATTGATGATTTGATAAAGGCATTACGCATAAGATCATGTTAGATGTGATTGAAGTTGTTCAACTTTAAGGGTTTTAATTTTCATAAATTTTCGTTTCATTTTTGAGTACTTTTGATAGATTTGGTATAATCTATTTCTTGTTGCATGAAACGATGACTTTTGTTTAAAGTTGATGCGCTAAAGTGCTTACATACTTTTTCTGGTTTTTATGGATATCATGAAAAACTGTTTATAATGCCTTATCTTTGTTTTTCATGATTTTGGAGTAAATCTTTTTAATTTCGTGAAATTAATTGGATTGAATGGCGTCTGTGTGAATTCATTGTTTAAAGCACTTAAATTGATTTCTTGATGGAATACAAATCGGTATTTGAAAAGATTTTAAAATCTGAATTTGTTTCAAGAAATTATTTGATTTTTGCTTTCTGGTACAGGTACGCAATCTGCATTTTTGTTATATACCGGAACTGAGCCTTTATCTCTCTTTCTCTATGAACTAATGCTGTTAGTGATTTCCTTTTGTCTAGTATGTTCACTGTTTGACAATTTGTGACAAAAAGGGGGAGAACAGAAAATAATGATCGTATCACAAAGGGGGAGAACATAAATGCTCAAGACAGGGGGAGAACATGGAGAACATGTTAGAGATGTTCCTGATAGGGGGAGATAAAGAAAGGACTGAAAGAGCCGAAAAATAAAAGAACCAAAAGGACGAATCAAATGTAGGACTTTAATTTCTAACGACTAACGTTTGATTTTGTTTGGAGTTTTGTTTTGCAGGAATTACAACACTTTAAGACTCCAAGTCCTAAGTCATAGAGTATGTTCTAGGATTGTTTGGTTCAAATGTAATTTTGTATTTATTGGATCTTTCACGCAAAGAAAATCAATGTTTTGGTGATAACATTGAATTTCGACTTTTTGGTTTAGGATGAGTGACTTGAGCGCTTTTATGTATTTTTGGGTTTTGTCACGAAATTGCCAAAGGGGGAGATTGTTACGGCATTTTGGTGTTGGCATATTTCGTGAGTCAAGTCAGTGAGTTGAGTCGGAGTCTTAAAGGGATCAAATTGTCAATCAGCAATCAAAGACTTAGAGAAGATTCAACAAGAGCTCAAGTTGACACTCAGTGTCTTGAGTCTTGAAGATTGAAGTTGAAGAATTGTGGATCAGTTACATCAATCTCAAGAAGAAAGTATTCAAAAGGATCAGGTATGGTTAACTAAATATTTTTGGTGATCCGAATACTTTCTTATAGTGTAGAAACACTTGGAAGAATTTTTAATTGCATAAAAATCAAAAACTGGACATGGGGCATGTTCAGGATCCGGATCAGATGATCCAATCCGGATCCCGAAGGGTATTAGTTCATGTGCAAATCCAATCCGGATCCAAGCCTATTCTGATCCGGATCCCGAACATTGGATGTTGCTGAAATTCATGAACGATCCGGATCGGGAAGTTCAATCCGGATCCCGAACCCTTGGTTTTCTGGAATTGTCTATCACGCTACGACGATCCGGATCGCAGTAAATCCGATCCGGATCGCCGTCCGTAAAATTTCCAGATAATGTAAGTTTTTGATTCTTATCTCTTTCCAAAGGTTTCTAAACTATAAATAGACATTTAGGGTTTCTCAAAAACGGGGGTTCTCTACCGATTAATTAATTGAACACTTGAGAGCAACCCTAGAGGCTAGGTTTTTATCGTTCTTCTTAATAGCCTCTTTTAGGTCAATTCGACGGTTCTTTCAAGAACATATCTTTTGTCGAATTGATCTAATCTTTGCTTAGAGATTTCTTCTACAGTTCCTCAATGAGAATCTAAGCAAAGGATCACCATCGAAGTCAATATTCTTATCGACTGAGTTTGCGTCGTGGATTCGACGTGGCATCGTGGATTCGGTGTGCCAAAGGCGTTTCGTGGATTCGAAACATGTGCTCGTGGATTCGAGTGGCGTTCGTGGATTCGAACGTGTGCAGTGGACGTGCAATCGGTGGAGCGCGAGGTCCGAAGAAATTGAAGGAGGGGTTAAATCCGTGGAGACGGTAATCACCTTGTTATTCTTCTTTTCTTAGTGGATTGTTATTGCGTGGACATCCAACCGGTCAGCGCAAGGTCCGAAGAAGCTGAAGGAGGGGTTGAGTCCGTGGAGTCGGTAATCACCTTGTTATTCTTCTATTCTTAGTGGATTGTTATTGCGTGTTGGTCCCGTGGTTTTTCTCCTGGATTGGAGTTTCCACGTATATCTCGGTGTGCTGTTTTTATTTTCCGCATTGGTTTTTATTTTGCACTGAGATTTGGTTTTATAAGTATTACACCTATTCACCCCCCCTCTAGTTGTTTGATAGTACCTATTTAGATCCTTGTGGATCCTATAAAAAACCTACATGGGATGACAACTCAACGTCAAATGAGTCATCCTCAAGTGATGAAGAAGAGAGCGCAACGGCATTCCACGCGTCCACATCTTCACCCTTCATGTGCTTAATGGCAAGTACTTCAGATTCATTGTCCAACTCCTCTCGGGATGAAAAAACTGCAACAGATGATGAATCGAGTAACTCTGAAGGTGAAGATTTTGTTTTAGCCTACCACAGACTTTTGAGGGATTCAAAGAAACTGGCTAAACAAAACAAGGGGTTGAGAGGGAGGTTACAGGATCTCGAAGAAGAAGTAAAAAGGGTAACTTCTCTCTCGACCGGTCTTGAAGTGGAAAGGGATAATCTGATAAAAGCAAATGTTTCCCTTCAAGAGTCCAATGAGCAATTCGAGAAGAATTATATAGATATGGTGAACAAAGCGAATTACTTCTTGAAGCTCAACGGCGAGGCTCGACAAGAAAAACTGGAAATGACAGAGACCATTCTCCAACTAAAGGATGACTTAAAGAGATTTACTTCTGGAAGGAGTAAGTTGGATAAGCTTCTTGGTCTTGGTCAAACAAATCGGTTCGGCCTCGGGTACACTCAAACTGGAAATAGTCCAAGTTCGAGTGGGACAGTTTTTGTGCCTTAGTCGGTATCTCCTCCTCCGACACCGGAATTCACGACAAGCAACGACAACAAGCCTACTTCACCCTCTTCGGAATCGTCAAGCACTAAGGTATGTTTTCATTGTAATTTTGCAAGGCACATTGAAAGAAATTGCAAGATTGGAGCTCAAAGATCAAATCAATCACATCTTGCGACTGCTACCAATGAGTTCACGCCCCGGAAATCAAAGAAGGATTTGTCAAAAGAAAAGAACATTGGTAGTACTTCAAACAAGACGATGACAAAAGAAAAAGATTAATCATACAAGACGTCTTCATCAAGGAAAATTTCTCAACCATTGCCAACATACTCTAAAACTCAAAAGGTTTGGGTATGCAAAGGTGAAATCTTTCCTTGTCTTTAATCTTTCCACGATTAAATGTTGTGTAGTTTATGTAGACTATTTTTCTTTCTTTGGGCCGACCCGTCAACCATCTTTGGGAGGTAAATGGTATATTCTCTTATTGGTTGATGATTTCTCTCGGTTTTCATGGGTAGCATTTTTAAAAGAGAAAGCTGATACGTTTGATTCTTTTCATGAGATTTGCCATCGTATTATGATTGAAAAGAATGAAAAGATCATTCGTGTTAGAAGTGATAGAGGTGGAGAATTCATTAATTCTAAATTCATTGACTTTTGCACTTCCAACGGCATTAAGCATGAATTATCAGCACCCTATACACCTCAGCAGAATGGTGTTGTTGAGCGCAAAAACAGGGTTGTTCAAGAGATGGCGTGTGTGATGCTTCATAGCCGGAATTTACCGTTATACTTTTGGGCTGAAGCTGTGAACACCGCTGTCTATGTAATTAATCGAGTGTATTTGCGCCCAGGAACTTTAAATACACCATATGAGCTGTGGTTTAGTAGAAAACCGGATATCAAATATTTTCGTATCTTTGGGAGTCGATGTTTTATTTTGCGTGATCGCGAAAATCTTGGTAAGTTCGATTCTCGAAGTGACGAAGGGATCTTTTTGGGTTATTCTACAAATAGCAGAGCATATCGGGTATTTAACATGGAATCTAAAACGATTGTAGAATCTATAAATGTTAAAGTAGATGAAGCTTTTCACTTTGCATCTGAAAAATCTACCCTCGATATCTCTCTTGATGATGATACACCTGCCAATGCATCTTCTCATAACAATTCTTCCAATAATAATGATGCATCTAATGGCTCTTCAAGTTTATCTGATATGCAGGAATCATCTCATGTACCTCCGAGTACTCCGTTACCTCAAACGTTACGCATCTCCAAGGATCATCCTGAATCAAACATCATTGGAGACCCACAAGAAGGAGTTAAAACTCGGAGACAGTTGGTTTGTGGATTCGCTTGTTACGTTTCCATGTTAGAACCAAAGAATCTGGATGAAGCTCTTCAGGATGACTACTGGATTAAAGCAATGCAGGAAGAGCTCCATCAGTTTAAGCGAAACAAAGTCTGGGAATTAACAAAGCCTCCAAAGCAACACAATGTGATAGGTACCAAATGGATTTTCAAGAATAAGAAAAATGAGGATGGTACCATCATCAGGAACAAAGCACGTTTAGTTGCTCAAGGCTACTCTCAAATAGAAGGTATAGACTTTGATGAAACTTTCGCCCCTGTAGCTAGACTCGAGTCCATTCATATCTTATTCGCAATAGCTTGTCATTTTAAAATAAAATTATTTCAAATGGACGTTAAGAGCGCGTTTTTAAATGGGTTTTTAAACGAGGAAGTTTATGTGGCTCAACCGAAAGGTTTTGTAGACTGTAAACAACCTAACCATGTTTTTCGTTTGAAAAAGGCTCTTTACGGTTTAAAACAAGCACCGCGAGCATGGTACGAAAGGCTAACAAAGCACCTATTGGATAAGGGCTATACTCGAGGGGGAGCTGACAGGACTCTCTTTGTGAAGCATTATCAGAATAACTTCATTGTAGCACAAATCTTTGTCGATGACATTGTATTTGGTGCGACAAGAGATAATGATGCTTCTAAATTCGCTGAAACCATGGAAAGCGAATTTGAGATGTCAATGATGGGCGAATTGACTTATTTCCTTGGATTGCAAGTGAAACAGAGTGACGAAGGCATCCATTTGTGTCAATCCAAGTATGCCTTGGAGTTGGTCAAAAAGTTTGATCTAGAAAATTGTAAAGATTTTTCGACTCCAATGGGAACTAGCAATAAAGGATTAGGAAGTGAATCTTTTAGTGAGAATGTAGACGAGAAACTTTATCGGAGTATGATTGGAAGTCTACTTTACCTCACGGCTAGTCGCCCGGATATATCTTTTGGTGTTGGGATCTGCGCGAGATATCAATCTACACCAAAGGAGGTTCACCTGAAAGCGGTGAAACGAATCATCCGATACATTAAAGGAACCATAAATTTTGGAATTTGGTATCCTATGGGAACAAGTTTAGATATTATTGGATACTCAGATGCCGATTGGGCAGGATCTGTGGATGATCGGAAAAGTACGAGTGGTGCATGTTTTTATCTTGGCCATTGCCTTGTCGCATGGCATAGTAAAAAGCAAAACTGCATTGCACTCTCGACTGCCGAAGCAGAATATATCTCAGCGGGTAGTTGTTCAACCCAACTCATTTGGATGAAAAGTGTGTTGAGCGACTTCCGGATTTCAGCAACTTCGGTAACAATTCTTTGTGACAACACTAGTGCTATAAACATTTCCAAAAACCCTGTGTTGCACTCTAGAACAAAACACATTGAACTTAGATATCATTTTCTTAGAGAGCTAGTTGAATCAAATACTCTTCAACTTTCATATATTTCGACAGAAGATCAATTAGCTGACATTTTAACAAAACCTCTGGATCAAAAACGTTTTATTCATTTGCGCAAGGCAATTGGGATGCTTTCCTTGAAATAAACTTCCTTTTGAAACTTTTGCTTAGGTCAGGTTTTGTTTTTGTGTTTTTGTTCTTTATCTATGTTTATACATAGTACATTAATTGAGCATGTGTATTATTGACTTTACTTGCATCCTTTCATGTAATCAGAAATTTATTATGCTTTGGATATCATAATAATTCAGTTGATGCATTGATCATTTATTTAAATTAAATCATTTTTAATTGATCAAAGTCAATTTCTCTCTCAATGATCTCTTGGTATTGTTTTTATCTTATTTGACTATTTGGTTGAGTATGTGTAGTAACCGCTCTTAAATTGCATTTTGGATTTTATTTATTTATTTATTTATTACGTATCCCCCTTAGCGGTCCGGCGGTTGGATTAATAATTCACTTTTTCTGGACAGACCGTCGGGGCTCGCGGATATTTTTAGGCACTAGAGCTCGCGAAACGGAGAACGGCGACGCGCTCGGATCTGAATTCCGACTCCGGAATCTCCCAGAATTAATTTCTGAAGGTTACTAGCAGTTTCGGGTGCTTCAATTAAGTGCTCGGGCGTTTGGCATGCTTCTCGAGGTAAGTCGGACTCCGGTTTGCGCCCAAACGACTAATTAATTCATTAATTTTGAGTTTGGGACTTAGGGCTTTTTCCCACTCCTAGTTTCCCTTGTGCGTTAGGTCTCGTGCGAGAAAACCCGAGCCCTAGTTTTCCCCCTTCATCCGTTGGCGCGAAGAACCGAGGCGACGAGACGGGGAGAAGGAACATCCTGCGGAATCCGGCGAACGAGAGCGGGACGATCCTCCTCCTTCCTCCCTTACCGGCGAAAACGAGGTGAGCGGTTCGGGTCTTTCCGGTTCTTTTCGGTGTGGGTTTTCTTTCGTGTCGTGTCGCGTACGAGGCGTGTTTGGGGACCAAACGGGA
This sequence comes from Tillandsia leiboldiana, assembly GCA_029204045.2. Classification (NCBI taxonomy): domain Eukaryota; kingdom Viridiplantae; phylum Streptophyta; class Magnoliopsida; order Poales; family Bromeliaceae; genus Tillandsia; species Tillandsia leiboldiana. Next base: position 49,389 of record JAQNDB010000620.1, on the reverse strand, counting down.
GGCCGCCGCCGCCGTGGTTAAACGGGAGGCCGCCGCCGCCGTCACCGTGTTCACGGGGTCATCGCCGGAGTCGCCGTGATCGCGGGGTTGCAACCGGAGCCGAAAACAAGCACGCACTGTTCACTTTTTGGGGTTTTCTGGCCGCGGTCCACACGCCCGCGTGCACCCGGCGCACACCGTTGCGGCCCGGGGCCGCAGACCCGGCGCACAAAGCTGTGCGCCAGGCCGCGCGGTCCACCGGGCCGGTATGCACCCGGCGCACGCCCTCGCGGCCCGGGGGCGCAGACCCGGTGCACAGAGCGGTGCGCCAGGCTGCGCGGTGCACGCCCCGGGCGTGTACCCGGCGCTCGCCACCGCAGCGGGGGGCCATGGACCCGGCGCGCGCCCGCACCCGTGCGCGGCCTGGCCCAAGGCGCCTGGTCCACTGCTGCAGTGTGCTCCCGGCCCGCACCGCGTCCGCCTGCTGCCGTGGACCCGGTCCACGCCTGGTTCCGTGCACCAGGGTTCCGAAAAGAACCCAGAAACTCCGTCTTTGGCCCGTTTCGCCCCGTTTTTGAGTGTTTTTGACCACGACGACGAATTGTACCTAATGATAACTCTTATTGCAGCTTGCGGGCTCAAGGCAAGGATATTTTTCTGTTGGAGCTCCCGCACGTCTTATCCTTCGTGGTTGAGGTGGGTCTTTTTGGCTTAGTGTTTAGCGTCAGTTTCCGGCGGTCGTTTTTACTCTTGATTATACTTGATGTTACTAACATGATAGCGGTTGACGTGCTTACTCTTGATTATACATTTATGTTGCTAACGTGATAGCGGTTATGGTTTTATTTCTGAGTACTGTTGGTATTGTCGGTTACTTTGCTCGAGGCAGCAGCACGCGCACCCGCGGTTTGGCCACCGCAAAGGGTGCGCTTTTCCGGAAAAGTGGTCTATGACCCGTGTAAACCCACGAGGTGACGTAGTGGGGGCCCCCGCAGGTAGGGGGTTTGAGGCGCCGAGGTGCGAGCGGTGTGACCCGTCGGGGTAGGTGCCCGACGTGGTTTACCGAGGTAGGTGCTCGGTGGGGACGCTGGGGTAGGTGCCCGGATTAGGTTATGCAGGTGTGCGTAGTTATTCCCAGTTTGGGAGGATGTTGCTCCGGATAGTTTACGGTTGGGCGCACTTCTTTTTCCTGCTTTCCTTATTATTCTATATTGTCGCTGACTTCCCACTCTGTGACAGGATCCTTCCGGGGAGAGTGATAGGCGACGGTGAGGCCGAGGCTGGAGTTTTTGGGTCTACGGAGACCCCGTATTGTATTTTCCTCCTTTATTGACGCTTTCCATTTATTATGGTAGTCTTATGTGTGGTTCTCGATACCCTCGTGGGGTCGGTAGGATGTCGGCAACTTCTGCTTATTTAATAACCCTTCCTTTCTCTCTTTGTTGGCCGCTTTCAAACAGAAAAAGAAAAACAAACCCAAAAGGGATTGCGAAAACCGCTTTCAAAATCTAGGTGTCGTGTGGGCACTGTTTTCAAACCTTGTGGATTTATGGATCTTTGAAAAGGGATTTCAAAACCTAAGTGTCGTGTGGAAACTGTTTTCAAAACCCTGTGGTTTTATGTGGCTTTCGAAACTGTTCTTCAAAATATTCTAGGCGTCGAGTGGGCGCCGTTTTTAACAATTGTGGATTTATGCTTTCAAACCAACCGGCCATGAAAATGCTTTAGTTGTAATAGTTGTATGTTTGTATGAATGAACGCTGAACTGTTGTGATTGAATTGTGGATTGTGTTTGGACACTGTACTGATCGCGACGTCGTGCATATACAGGGGAGACTCTGTCCGTGTGCAGAGTGACCCTGTGTATGCGGCGGGTCTGGGCACGCACCGAGGACGAGAGCTTTTCAAAAAAAAAAGTTTATTTCGAGCCAAATGACCGCTTTTGTGTACTGTTTCCGCTGAACGACAACCCTCCGGGCGTGACAGTATGAATTCGAGATCAATCCTCGGTTGAATACTTTATATCTTAAATTAATTGATAGCCAATTGAGGGGGAGTCAAAGAAAAGTAAAATGCTCAAAAGATGTGGAAAGAGTTACATCCCAATGAGGAGTGTGAAAACTACCACCACATGGAGGAAAGAGCTACCACCTCGGTCGTCCGAGTACTGTGTGCAGCTACCACATGTATACCAAGCATGGGTTTGTAATTTTTTGATTAAATAAAATGCATGATTGAAATACTTGACTCCGTCAAATTTCAAGGTTGGTATAAGGTGGGATTTTTAATGGAAGATGCTCAAAGAGCCACTCTCTTCAACAGATTGACCAGATACATTATATAATTTATTTGGGATTTCAAACATCTATTGATCTTGGTAATTCATTTTCTTTACCATTTTAATGATTTGATAAACGCCGTACTCATAAGATCATGATGGATTTGTTTGAACTTGATCAACTTTAAAGGTTTTAATTTCTGTAAATTTTCATGTCATTATTTGAATGTTATTGATAGATTTAACATAATTTATTTCTCTTGACATGAAATAATGATTTTTGTTTAAAGTTGATGTGCTAAAATGCTTACATACTTTTTCCGGATTTTATTGAATTTTTCTAAATTATTCTGAAGAAAAAGTTGGAGCCGATCCGGATCGGACATGAATGATCCGGATCCCGAACGCAGGTGTTTCCCGCGAGTAGCCGATCCGGATCGAAATCTCGATCCGATACGGATCACGGCTAGGGCTTTATTAGAACAAGAGGGATTTTGATTTCTTTTATTCCAATCTTTTGTTCTTAATGTTACGACATTTTGGTATTGGCATATTTCGTGAGTCAAGTCAGTGAGTTGAGTCGGAGTCTTAAAGGGATCAAATTGTCAATCAGCAATCAAAGACTCAGAGAAGATTCAACAAGAGCTCAAGTTGACACTCAGTGTCTTGAGTCTTGAAGATTGAAGTTGAAGAATTGTGGATCAGTTACATCAATCTCAAGATGAAAGTATTCAAGAGGATCAGGTATGTTTAACTAAATAATTGTGGTGATCTGAATACTTTCTTATAGTGTAGAAACACTTGGATGAACTTTTAATTGCATAAAAATCAAAAACTGGACATGGGACATGCTCAGGATCCGGATCAGACCTTGCAATCCGGATCCCGAAGGGTACTTGTTCATTGGCAATTTCAATCCGGATCCTAGGCCATTCCGATCCGGATCCCGAACATGGGACTTTGCTGGATTGCATGAACGATCCGGATCGGACCTTGCAATCCGGATCCCGAACCCTTGATTTTCTGGAATCGTCAATCTCGTTACGACGATCCGGATCGCAGTAAATCCGATCCGGATCGCCGTCCTGAAAATTTTCAGATAAGGTATGTTTTTGATTCTTATCTCTTTCCAAAGGTTTCTAAACTATAAATAGACGTTTAGGGTTTCTCAAAAACGTGGGTTCTCTACCGATTAATTAATTAAACACTTGAGAGCAACCCTAGAGGCTAGGTTTTTATCGTTCTTCTTTATAGCCTCTTTTAGGTCAATTCGACGATTCTTTCAAGAACATATCTTTTGTCGAATTGATCTAATCTTTGCTTAGAGATTTCTTCTACGGTTCCTCAATGAGAATCTAAGCAAAGGATCACCATCGAAGCCAATATTCTTACCGGCTGAGTTTGCGTCGTGGATTCGACGTGGCATCGTGGATTCGGTGTGCTAAAAGCGTTTCGTGGATTCGAAACGTGTGCTCGTGGATTCGAGTGGCGTTCGTGGATTCGAACGTGTGCAGTGGACGTGCAAATGGTGGAGCGCGAGGTCCGAAGAAGTTGAAGGAGGGGTTAAATCCGTGGAGACGGTAATCACCTTGTTATTCTTCTTTTCTTAGTGGATTGTTATTGCGTGGACATCCAACCGGTCAGCGCAAGGTCCGAAGAAGCTGAAGGAGGGGTTGAGTCCGTGGAGTCGGTAATCACCTTGTTATTCTTCTATTCTTAGTGGATTGTTATTGCGTGTTGGTCCCGTGGTTTTTCTCCTGGATTGGAGTTTCCACGTATATCTCGGTGTGCTGTTTTTATTTTCCGCATTGGTTTTTATTTTGCACTGAGATTTGGTTTTATAAGTATTACACCTATTCACCCCCCCTCTAGTTGTTTGATAGTACCTATTTAGATCCTTGTGGATCCTACATTATAAAAAACCTACAATTGGTATCAGAGAGGGTTTTAGGTTTATCTATCATGTTGGGTGAAAGTGGTAATATTTATAGACCTCCTCTTTTTGATGGGACTAATTATGCTTATTGGAAAGTGCGGATGAGAGCTTTTCTCATCGCAATTGATGAGCGGGTATGGCAATCCGTAGAATACGGTTGGGTGTATCCTGTTGAGGAAGTAGGAAATTCTACTACCCCAAAACCTCGCTCTAGATGGTCCAAAGAGGAATTCGAAAGATCTTCTTACAATGGGAAAGGTATGAACGCTTTATTTAATTCTCTTTCCTCGACTGAGTTCACACAAATTTCCGTGTGTGAAACTGCAAAGGAGATTTGGGATATTCTCAAAATTACACATGAGGGTACTAATCTTGTAAAAATTCAAAAGCTCCAGATGCTCACAAGTCAATTTGACTCTATTCATATGGAAGAGCATGAATTGTTTACAGATTATTACACTAGACTTCAAGATGTAATCAATACTTGTGCTAATTTAGGAGAAAAGATCCCGGAGTCGAAAATTGTAAGAAAGATACTTCGGACTCTTCCGGAACGGTTTAGGGCAAAGGTTACAGCCATTGAAACCGTTAGTCATCCGGATGAGATGAGTGTAGAGGAATTAGTAGGTGCTTTGCAAACTTATGAGATGACTTTTCCTACTAATCAAGTTTCTTCCAAGTCTTCTTCTAAGCTTACAGGTATTGCATTCAAATCCACAAAGGAAGAAGATAGCGAATCAAGTTCCGACGATGAAATCTCTTTTGCCGATTTTGAAGAACAATTGGCGCGGATCACAAAGAAATTTCGTCGGAAGTTTTGGAAGAATCGAACCGATGGATCTTCATCCACGAAACCTTCTAAAGGATCATCGGGTTCTAAATCCTCTAACCTCAAAAGCTTTGCAAAACCTTCTAAAGAAATAGAAAAAGATAATTTCGAAGGGGAAATCCAATGCTATAGATGCAAAGGCTACGACCATTTTTCAACGGAATGTCCTTCTCCGAAATCATATAGAAAGAAGGCTTTGCAAGCGAAAACTTGGGACGATTCCACTTCTAATGAATCGACCTCAAGTAAAGAGGAAAAAGTCGTTGCCTTACATGCTTCTCAAATTCCCTCTTCTAATGTTTGTTTATCATCTTTAATCACTGACTCTATTCCTTTGATTTTGCATGAAACATCAACATCCAACGGAGAGTCATCTAGTAAGGGGGAGTCGGACGAAGAAGAACTCATTGAGGCATATCAACAACTTCTTGCGGAATCTAAGAAGATGGCCAAGCATTTCAAGAAGTTGAGGAAGCAACGACTTGAGAATCAAGACGAGAATCATGCTTTAAAGATCAAACTTCATGATCTCGAGGAGGAACGAGAGCTTTTATTGGATAATAATAAAATCCTCCAGGAAAAGATAAATCAATCGGAAACGATCGTTAATTCCCATATTAACAAGATTGATTTTCTTGAAAAACAGTTTGAGGAGATTCATGTTACCAACCAAGCTTTGACCAAGCAAGTCCATGAACTCAAATTCGACATACAAAGGCTTTCAACCGGTTCCAAGAAACTAGATTGTATGTCCGGATTAGGTCAAACAAGCAAGGTTGGTTTGGGATTCAAAAAGGACCAAACTGTGCATGCTTCAAGTTCCACAATGAAATTGAAAGGAAGAACTTGTCACTTATGTGGACTTGAAGGACATTTGGTGAAGAATTGCCCGAAAAAGAGAAAGAAAAATCCTTCGGCAACTTCATCTACGGAGCGGACTCAACGGACTCAAAAGATACATCAAGTCAAAGGAGTTCACTCAACCCACCAAAGGTCCGAGCCACAACATCAATCATACAAGTGGATCATTGCGAGGCAAAGACCTAAGGTGGATCAACAGTCAAAGCGGACGACCCCCGGCCACAACGAATCAAGACAACCCAAAATCCAGCGATTTTGGATTCGGAAAGGTGATTTCTTTCCTTGTCTTAAGTTCTAATTAGCTTATGACTGTATGTAATGCTTTGATTGGTTTTCCTTTCATATTTTTCTGAATCTCTGCATTACATGTTTTCAATGCTCTTCGTTTTTATGTTTTGTTTAAACAAAAGGTTTTCTTACGAACAAGTGCATTAAATGAAAAGGGTTTTCACTTTCAATCACTCCAATTTAATTTTATATGGATTATCAACTTTACTCCATAATCATAATCTTGAAGATACTTCATTATAGGAGTTTTTGATATTATAAGCATCAAATTTTAGAAATCATGTGTGATCTTCAGATGCTTAATCTATCTCGGTTGTGTGATTTCATTGTGATAAATGTGAGACAACTAATAGACTAAAATTTGGGATTTAATTCTTTCACGTAAGAGATTGCATTCTTACAAGGGTAAATAAATGAATTGTAAAAGATGTGGAAAGAGTTACATCCGAAAGGAGTGTGAAAACTACCACCACATGTTGGAAAGAGCTGCCACCCCGGTCGTCCGGTCTGTGTGTGAAGCTACCACATGTTATGGATGCTTGAAAAATATTTATAAAATTTTGTTTAGTTGAAGCATTCGGAGATTTAAATTTAAAGCTCTTATTTTGAACAATCTCCTGGTTGGTATATGGTGGGATAGTTGAAAGATGCTCAAAGAGCCACCCTTAGGTATTTTAGTGTTTATCTCAATTTGAAAGGGTAAAATTCAAAATTGATGTCATTTGGAAATCTCTGTAAGTCATCTTTGTAAATCCGTTACATCTTGATAGACTTTGGATCTCAAGATTATTTTTGATGACTTGTGTTTGATGAATATAACATGAAAAACGGTTTATAATGTTTTACCTTTATTTTTCATGATTTTGGAGTAAATCTTTTTAATTTTGTGAAGTTAATTGGATTGAATGGCATCTGTGTGAATTCATTGTTTAAAGCACTTAAATTGTTTTCTTGATGGAATACAAATCGGTAATTCAAATATTTCAAAATCTGGATTTATTTCAAGAAATTATTTGATTTTTGCTTTCTGGTACAGGTACGCAATCTGCATTTTTGTTATATACCGGAACTGAGCCTTTATCTCTCTTTCTCTATGAACTAATGCTGTTAGTGATTTCCTTTTGTCTAGTATGTTCACTGTTTGACAATTTGTGACAAAAAGGGGGAGAACAGAAAATAATGATCGTATCACAAAGGGGGAGAACATAAATGTGATCGTATCACAAAGGGGGAGAACATAAATGCTCAAGACAGGGGGGAGAACATTGAGAACATGGAGAACATGTTAGAGATGCTCTTGATAGGGGGAGATAAAGAAAGGACTGAAAGAGCCGAAAAACAAAAGAACTAAAAGGACGAATCAAATGTAGGATTCTAATTTCTAACGACTAACGCTTGTTTTTGTTTGGAGTTTTGTTTTGCAGGAATTACATCACTTTAAGACTTTAAGTCCTAAGTCATAGAGTATGTTCTAGGACTGTTTGGTTCAAATGTAATTTTGTATTTATTGGATCTTTCACGCAAAGAAAATCAATGTTTTGGTGATAACATTGAATTTCGACTTTTTAGTTTAAGATGAGTGACTTGAGCGCTTTTATGTATTTTTGGGTTTTGTCACGAAATTGCCAAAGGGGGAGATTGTTACGGAATTTTGGTATTGGCATATTTCGTGAGTCAAGTCAGTGAGTTGAGTCGGAGTCTTAAAGGGATCAAATTGTCAATCAGCAATCAAAGACTCAGAGAAGATTCAACAAGAGCTCAAGTTGACACTCAGTGTCTTGAGTCTTGAAGATTGAAGTTGAAGAATTGTGGATCAGTTACATCAATCTCAAGATGAAAGTATTCAAGAGGATCAGGTATGTTTAACTAAATAATTGTGGTGATCCGAATACTTTCTTATAGTGTAGAAACACTTGGATGAACTTTTAATTGCATAAAAATCAAAAACTGGACATGGGACATGTTCAGGATCCGGATCAGACCTTGCAATCCGGATCCCGAAGGGTACTTGTTCATTGGCAATTTCAATCCGGATCCTAGGCCATTCCGATCCGGATCCCGAACATGGGACTTTGCTGAATTGCATGAACGATCCGGATCGGACCATGCAATCCGGATCCCGAACCCTTGATTTTCTGGAATCGTCAATCTCGTTACGACGATCCGGATCGCAGTAAATCCGATCCGGATCGCCGTCCTGAAAATTTTCAGATAAGGTATGGTTTTTATTCTTATCTCTTTCCAAAGGTTTCTAAACTATAAATAGACGTTAAGGTTTCTCAAAAACGTGGGTTCTCTACCGATTAATTAATTAAACACTTGAGAGCAACCCTAGAGGCTAGGTTTTTATCGTTCTTCTTTATAGCCTCTTTTAGGTCGATTCGACGATTCTTTCAAGAAGATATCTTTTGTCGAATTGATCTAATCTTTGCTTAGAGATTTCTTCTACGGTTCCTCAATGAGAATCTAAGCAAAGGATCACCATCGAAGCCAATATTCTTACCGGCTGAGTTTGCGTCGTGGATTCGACGTGGCATCGTGGATTCGGTGTGCTAAAGGCGTTTCGTGGATTCGAAACGTGTGCTCGTGGATTCGAGTGGCGTTCGTGGATTCGAACGTGTGCAGTGGACGTGCAAACGGTGGAGCGCGAGGTCCGAAGAAGTTAAATGAGGGGTTAAATCCGTGGAGACGGTAATCACCTTGTTATTCTTCTTTTCTTAGTGGATTGTTATTGCGTGGACATCCAACCGGTCAGCGCAAGGTCCGAAGAAGCTGAAGGAGGGGTTGAGTCCGTGGAGTCGGTAATCACCTTGTTATTCTTCTATTCTTAGTGGATTGTTATTGCGTGTTGGTCCCGTGGTTTTTCTCCTGGATTGGAGTTTCCACGTATATCTCGGTGTGCTGTTTTTATTTTCCGCATTGGTTTTTATTTTGCACTGAGATTTGGTTTTATAAGTATTACACCTATTCACCCCCCCTCTAGTTGTTTGATAGTACCTATTTAGATCCTTGTGGATCCTACATTATAAAAAACCTACACTTAAGACTCCAGAGTTTCTCTCTCTAGAATTCATCCTTCTTGGAGCCTTTCAAACTCGAGTTCTTCGATTCCAAGTAAGTTTTATTGATCAAAATCTCGGTTTTTCACTGTTTTTCCTTGTTTGCTCAAAACGTGAGTAGAGATCATGGAACTTTTTCATTTGTGAATAGTTTTTGGTCAAATCTCTTTTGAAATAAGAACTCTGGGTAGATTAGTTTTGATTATATGCTAGGTATTCTCTTGATTAACGAATTTTTGGGCTTCGATTTCTGAAAATTCGGTTTTAGGGCATATAATAGGAATTTTTGAAAATCATGCAATTGATCTACTTTTAAAATTCTTTTTGCAAAACTAATTTGATTCTTAGTCTCTCTACACGATAATGATTGTTTGGGTACAATTTTTCAAATTTTTGAAAACTAACAATTTTTTCGGTTTCTTGAGTTGTTGTTCACAGGACTTTAAATCTATTAAGCACTTGCACCAATGGCGTTCGCCTGGATAATCTTCCCTTTGGTAGCAATGGTAGGACCTAGTGCGTCTTCTATAAAAAGAGAACAAGATGACCCAAATCAAGAAGAGACAAGGAAAGTTTGTCAAAATGATTCAGAATCAGATGAAGAAGACTGGGAAGAGATTTGTAAACAAGCACAACAAGCTGTTGACAAAGAAGATAGGTTGTATTTGAAGAACAAGAAGCTGATGAAATCTTCCTCAACAACCAAGCAGTACACTAGGCGAAAGAATTCGAGGGGAACTGGAATTCAGATTGATAGACCCCTCGCCAGAGCTCGCTCTCTCCCTAGAGAATCTCCATGGACTGAAGGTCAAGATGCACCGTCTGGATCTATACTACATCCTTCAACGTCCTAGAGACACACGGCAAAAGCGAATGTATGGTCCTCAATTCGACAAGAACAGCGGAGATTGTCTGCTGAACAAGACAGTGTGTCTACAAATCTCCAACAGATTATCTCTGAGCAACATAAGATGAAAAGAAAGTGCTCCACAATGTCAAAAATGCTTCAAGCAATTTTGAAGAAGTTGGATTGTACCAATCCCACTAGTTCTGATTCAGACTGACCTAACTTTCTTTCTTATCTTTTTGTGCAGGATTTCAGTTTTTAGGTTTTAATGTTCTGTTTTTACTTTGCTTTAGTTTTAGTTCTCAGGAGTTTCTTGATTTTGAACTTCTTAACTCTCCTTGTGTTTTGTAATTTTTGGCTTAGTTTGTGACAAAAAGGGGGAGAGAGTTTAGAGTGAACTTTGTGAGAACTTTGACTTTGGTGAAAGGTAAGTATCACAACTTCTGGTTGTTATCTTGTGATTTGTTGCATGTCCCTACTAACTATTCGACTAACTATTTGGACATGTATTATTACTAACAAGTTGTTTGATTACTAACAAAGCAAAGTTATGGCATTTGAAATCTTATTGCTTAGAAGATATGTCGATGTTTGAATGTGATCTTATTACATATCTGAATTACTCAATGTCATGGTGAGCATAAACTCTATCTCTGTTAGGTTTTGAATGCTAAATATTCTTGAGGTATCTAACGATCTCATTTTGTCAAGAATGATTTCTTTTTGCAGAGAGTACAGATGTCTAAGTCTAGAGTCTGTTTTAGGAGTTTATCTCGTATATTGGATCTCCATTGTAAATTTTTGTTGTATGGTGATAGCAACAAAAATATCTTTTTGAATTTTCTTTAGTGGATCTGTGTTTTGTCACGAAACCGCCAAAAGGGGAGATTGTTACGGATTTTGTTTTGGCGCATTTCGTGAAAGTGTTAAGTCTTGAAGATTGAAGATGAATGAAGTTTGGATCATATACCTCAATCTCAAGAAAGAAGAATTCAAAAGGATCAGGTAAGTTTAACTAAATATTTTTGGTGATCCGAATACTTCTTGTAGTGTAGAAACACTTGGAAGAATTTTTTACTGCATAAAAATCAAGAACTGAACATGGGACATGTTCAGGATCCGGATCAGACAGTCCAATCCGGATCCCGAAGGGTGCTTGTTCATTGGCAAATCCGATCCGGATCAAAGTCCATTACGATCCGGATCCCGAACATGGGAATTTGCTGGAATACATGAACGATCCGGATCGAGCATTACAATCCGGATCCCCAACCCTGTTTTACTGGAATTGCCTGACTCGTTACGACGATCCGGATCACAGTTAATCCGATCCGGATCGCCGTCGTCAAAATTTCCAGAAACGGACAGTTTTTGATCCTTATCTCCTTCCAATTGTTTCTAATCTATAAATAGACCCTTTAATTCTTTTTCTAGGGTTAATCCACATACAAGCAGTCAAGCCGCATAAGCCTTTATAATAAAATATCTTTTATACGGCCTAAGATCCACATATAGAGAAGAAAGGAAATCATTAGATATTACCCTATGTTTCTTCATCTATATTGATTAGTTTGATTCTAGGTTTTCATACTCACATCTTGAGTTGAATCAAACTAATGAATACTTAGATGGTATTTCCTATCTATCTTTGATCTAAGTATTCGGCGGATCATCACCACCCAAAAAACAACGATTTACCCCAAAATCGGCGCGTGGACTCGCGTGGCCTTGTGGATTCAAGGTGCAACCGCTCTCGTGGATTCGGAGCGAGGTACGTTCGTGATTCGAAGCGTGCTACTGGGTGAAGACCGTGGATTCGGTCAGACGTCGTGGACTCGACGTTGGACGCCGTGGATTCGGCGTTGAACGCAGATCGTGGATTCGTGAAGCGTTGTGGAGCGAGCGGAGAAGATCAACTAGGAGCGTATGGAAAAGGTTGAGTCGTCTGTGAGTACGGTATATCACCTTGTACGTGTTTAATTCTAGTGGATTTCACCGTGTTATCGGTCCCGTGGATTTTTACTCCGGTTTGGAGTTTTCCACGTAAAAATCTTGCGTGTTCATTTATATTTCCGCATTGGGTTTTTAATTACGCAATGATTTTTTGAGTGTTTATTGTTTACACCTATTCACCCCCCTCTAAGTGTTTTTTCCCCTATTTAGATCCATTATTTACATATAACCCAACACCTACAACAACAGCTACCAGGCGAGCATCCGGATGACGCCGTACGAAGCATTGTACGGCAGACGCTGTAGATCCCCGATTTGTTGGGATGATCTGGGGGGAGCGAAGGTTTTTGGGACCGGACTTGGTGGAGGAAACTGAGGAAAAGGTGCGCCTCATCAGACGGCGATTGGCGACCGCCCAGAGCCGACAAAAGAGCTACGCAGACCAGAGACGTCGCGATTTGGAATTCCAGGTGGGAGAGCACGTGTTACTGCGGGTGTCACCGTCAAAAGGGGTAAAACAGTTTGGGTTGAGAGGCAAGTTGAGCCCACGGTATGTGGGGCCTTTCGAGATTCTGGAGCGCATCGGCCCGGTGGCCTACCGCCTCGCCCTACCGCCGAACCTTGACCGGGTTCACGACGTGTTCCATGTATCCATGCTTTGGAAATATCTCCCCGATCCATCGCGGGTGCTCGACGTTACGGCAGTCGAGCTCAAAGAGGACCTGAGCTTCGAGGAAGTACCTGTGCGGATCCTAGCCCGAGAAGACAAAAAGTTGCGAAGCCGAGCAATCCCCTATGTGAATGTGCTTTGGAGCAATCAGGATGAGTGTGAAGCGACCTGGGAACCTGAGCCATAGATGAGGGAGTGCTATCCTGATCTCTTCGCCGCGGGCGAGAGTTAAGTTTCGGGGACGAAACTTGTTTTTAGTGGTGAGTGATGTAGGACCTGACCTTTATTTTTGGCTTTCCTTCTTTATTTCACTTCTGACGGTCCGACTGAGGGTTTATTTTTCGTGTTTTCCCGGACAGTCCGGCGGGGCTCGCGGGCATTTTTAGGTGGAAGAGCCCGCGAAACGGGGAACGGGAGTGCAGTCGGATTCGAATTCCGACTTCCGGTTCTCCCAGAATTAATTTTTCAAGGTTGGACCCCCTTTTTAGGTGCTCCGGGAACCGTGCTGCTGACCTGCACGGAAATCGAGGTGATCCAGACCCTTTGTTTTGTTTTGTCTGTGATTTTGGGTAAGGACTCGAGGAATTAACCCAACGACCCGCTTGACTCCTTAGTCGGGCTAGGTCAGACGTTTTGATTTAAAATGGGAAAAGCGAGCTGGGATTGGGATCCCCACCCTTACGCATTTTGGACGTTCGAACAAGGAGAGGAAGAGGAACCCTATCTTCCCCCGCTTGCGGTCCAAGGTGCGGCGCAACGCCTCTTCGGTAATCGCCGGTCGAAGGCGAGCAATCCCTCTTCCTCCTTTTTCCCTCGCGAATCAAGGTGAGTTTTTGAGGTTTCTTGTTTTACGCTTTCTTGTAAAGGATCGTTTCGTGGGGATTGGTGATCGGGGGTTTCCGCCGCCGCGCGGGCCGCCCGCTGGTGGGGCGCCGCGCGGCAGGAACGCTGCGCGGGCACCGCCCGCAGGCGGGCACCGCGCGGACAGGTGCCGCGCGGGTCGCCGCAGGCGGGGTGCCGCGCGGCAGGCGCGCCGCGCGGGCACTGTTAGTTGTATGCCCCAAAAGCCTATCAGGTTGACGCATTTTATTATATGGGACATATTTGTACTTGATCTTTATTATAATTTGGGCATTTTATGCCATTCATGTTTGATGTGTCCATGAATCGTCCTTTGAATTAATGAGATGATAATGTATATTCTTAAGAGTTAAGAATTTGAGATACATATTGTTAGTGATTAAGTCATAAATGCTCTCAATCGGAGGATCATCATGGGGACGATGATTGATCCGACAAGATTGATGTATGTGTCGCTCTCTTTTAGGATGACGAGTCTCAAGTCATTAGTGTGGGGACACTGGAGCGAACGTGCAGGTGGTTGTTATAGAACAAGGGCACTGAGCGTGACCAATTACGTATAGTTACTTGGATGTCTACTCTTTCGTCAGTAACTGATTCGATGTTGCAGCGGTACAACTGATCCTTAGACCTGCGACACCACGGCCATTCAGTATGAGGCTATTGTAGTTTGACTATGCAAACTCTGATCCTAGTCACGGGTCTTAGTAGTATATGTTGGCTGCAGTCGGTTCATATTAGGAATGGGTGTTTGTTTATAGGGGATCTATCGCTCTCGGTAGAGAGATAATTAGTCCTATGCTATTTGTAAGGCAAAGCTCAGAAATCCTCTGTCACGCCCCGGGGGTTTTATTTTAGCGGAAACGATACACAAAAGTAAGCGTAAGGTGCGTACAAAATTTTTGTTTAAAACCTCCTTCCCCGGCGCGTGCCCAGACCCGCCGCATATATAGATTTACTCGAAAATCGGGCAGAGTCTCCTCTGTATATGCACGGCGTCGCGGCTATTACAACAGTCAAACACAAGCAATCATTTTCCATTTAATCACAACAGTTCGGAGTCTAACTGTGCATGAAGACTAAACAATGCCCGTGGCCAGTCAAGTTGAAAGGATAAACTCACCGTTTTGAAAACAGGCCCACACGGCCTCAGGTTTCGAAAACAGATTGGAAAACGGCATAAATCCACAGGGTTTGGAAAACGGGCCCACACGACCCTAGATTTTTGAAAATGGTTTTCGAAGTCCTTTTTCTCTTGTTTTCCAGTTGGTTTGTTTAGAAAACGGCCAAGCGGGAAAAAATAAAGGAAACAATAGTGCATAACTAGAACGAAAGTAATCAACATCCACACGACCCCACAAGGGTATCGAGAACCACACAGTAACCTACAATACCAAATGAAATGCAGAGCAAGTAAAGAAAACGGCAGTCTAGGGCTCCCACAGCCCGTCTGCTCCCACCACGGCCTCACCGTCGCCTACCCCTCACCCCTGGAGGTACCTGTCACAGAGTGGGTAGTCAGCGACACTATCATGATAAAAATACTAAAGCAGTAAAGTAATACCAAGCCACATAAGTAAGACTAGCCGGAGCAACCACTCTACTCATAAAGGTGACTCGCAGCCACCTGTACCACCTGTAACACCTGTAACCCCGGTGACACCTGTAACACCTGACCTCGTCGGGCTCCAATCCCGGCAGGTCGCACACCTGACCTCGTCGGGCACCAATCCCGACAGGTCACACCGCTCACACCTTGGTGCCTCGAACCCCACGCCTACGGGGGCCCCACTACATCCCCTCGTGGGTAACACGGGTCGGAGACCGCCTTTCCGGAAAAGAGCACCCTTTGCGGTGGCCAGACCGCGGGTGCGCGTGTCGCAACTCGAGCATAGTAACCAAGACACGGGGTAATACAGTAATCATAGAAACCGTCAGCGTTAGTACTGATTAACATTTAATTAACATCCCTTTCGGAATACTAACACTATACTAAACCTCGACCGAAAACCCACCTTTTCGTTGTCGCGCTCCTGACCGATGCTAGGTTCTCCCGCGTCTCGGGTGCCCGCCCGGACCTACAAGAACCTGTCATACAGGAGTCAAAAATTCAAGACTCCGCAAGATTAAAGACTAGAACACCCGGCGCCCCCCCCCCCACCTCGCGCACAATCCGTACACGTACGCGCCCGGCCCCGCGCGGCTGGGCGGCGTACCACCTGCGTGCGGCGCCGCCCGCTTGTGGGTGCGCGCGGCGCCGCCCACATGCGGCGCTGCCCGCATGCGGGTGCATGCGGCGCCGCCCGCATGCGGCGCCGCCCGCATGCGGGCCCATGCTGCGCCGCCCGCATGCGGCGTCGCCCGCATGCGGCGCCGCCCGCATGCGGGCGCATGCTGCGCCGCCTGCATGCGGCGTCGCCCGCATGCGGCGCTGCCCGCATGCGGGCGCATGCTGCGCCGCCCGCATGCGGATGCCGCCCGCATGCGGGAGCATGCGGCGCCGCCCGCATGCGGCGCCGCCCGCATGCGGCGCCGCCCGCATGCGGCGTCGCCCGCATGCGGATGCCGCCCGCATGCGGGAGCATGCGGCGCCGCCCGCATGCGTGGCTCCGTGCGTGCCGGCTCCGGTGACGGCGCCGACTCCGGTGACGGCGCCGACCCTCCTCCTCCCTTTGCCTAAGAGAACCAAGAAAAACCCAATCAAGAACCCTAAGCTATGCTCACCTTGGTTTTGTCGGCTAGGGTTGATCTTAGGGGATGATCGTCCTGTTCTTGCGTGCCCGGTAACGAAGGGTATGCCGGCGATCTTCCCTCTCCTCGCTCGCTCCGCCTTGTTTCTCCACTCGGTCGGTTGGGAAACAGAAAGGTTGGGGAAGTGGGTTCTCGTTGCGCTTGGGGTTGCGTACGCCTAAGTGAGGGAAGTTGCAGGGAGTTGTAACCGTCGTACCCCTGCTTCCCCACGACAGGAACACGGCGGGAGCGGTTAGGATGGCGGGAGCGGTTAGGATGAGGAATGGGAATGAACCCATTTCAAGTCAAAAGCAGGAAATAAATCGGGTGCGAACCAGGGTCCGGTCCGCCTGAAAGACCGTGCTGACCACCTGAACCGCTAGCCACCTTCCGGAATTTATTCCGGGAGATTCCGGCGTCGGAATTCAAAACCGACTGCGCCGCCGTTCTCCGTTTCGCGAGCTTTATTAACTAAAAATACCCGCGAGCCCCGACGGTCTGCCCGGAAATAAGGAATTATTAGATCACCCTCTGGCCCCCGAAACGAATTGCGAAATAACCGAAACCAAAAGTAGACCCAAAACATTTTAAACCAGCGGCTACTACATCCTCGGCCGGGGTAATATGGTTCATGGAAAGGTGTTTCCAAGAGTAACCATATGAGCTTCTGTCCTATCAAATTTGTCATATAACGGGTGATGGGGTTTGACGAGTATTCCATAACCCCCACTTAGTTGGGACTATGCGATAGAAGGATTGTATTGTACGGTAACTGCACCTTGAGGTTCAGTCCAATATTCACTTCTGACTGGACTGCCACCATATGCTGCTAGACGTCACTGGTGGATTGTGGGAACCAATAAGAATAATTATAGGCGAATAATTATTATACAATGGAAGAATCAAAAGTGTTTGATCCATCAAAAGGAGTTTTGATGATGATGTCGATGGGGATCGCATCATATCTCACTACCAGACAGAATTGAACCTATTAGGTCACACACATAAGGAATCGCGCATGATCGATATCAAGGAGATGATAAAGAAATTTATAGAATGGATTAATTATAATCACAATACTAAAGTTTACTAATTTATTAGTAAAAGGACTAATTTGCAATTATTGTAAATTAGAGGTATTTAAGTGCAAAAGTTGCATGGTGTATTTACTAATCGTTAGTAAATATTTGGAGGACTTATGTGTAAATGTTACACACGTAGGATAATGGATAATCCAATCGGATTAGGATTCGATTTAATTAGTTACTAGATTTTATCTTGAGATTTAATTTAAAAAGATCTTTCTTTGTAACTAATTATAAGATTTAATTAGTTACTATATTTTAGGAGATCTTTCTTTGTAACTAATTATAAGATCTAATTAGTTACTAGATTTTATCTTGAGATTTAATTTAAAAGATCTTTCTTTGTAACTAATTATAAGATTTAATTAGTTACTATATTTTAGGAGATCTTTCTTTGTAACTAATTATAAGATTTGATTAGTTATTTTGTTATAGCCGGCGAACTTCCTATTATAAGAATAGGTAGTACGTATGTGATACGTAACAATTTTTGAGTAAGAAAAAGTGGAAATTAATTAAGTTGGTCGCGGAACGTGAGAAAACCCTAGCCGCCTATCATCTCCCTCTTCCTAAAGTCCTCCATAATTAATCATTCTCGATCTTCGGAAGATTGCTAGCACAATTAGAAGATTGATTCATCCTCCTTACATCGACACAAGAATTAATTCGTGATCGGATCGCGAATCAAGGTTATCGATTTTTCGATCAAGGGCGTGATTCCGTGTGGAAACAAGTTGTGAGGACCGGAATTCCCACGTTTGGATTACTGTTGGATCTGCGGCTTCTGGAGACCCGTGTTGGGTGTTAGAGGTGTTTGCGCGCATATTGGACCCAAGATTTGGACTCGGCATGAAAAATGGATCAAGTTTGCTTTCCCGGGAATTTTTGAGAAATTTTAGAAGTGGAATTTGGCAAATCGGACATCGGATTTGGATTCAGCGCGCGAAAACGGTCAAGATGGACTACTTACTTGTATTTTTCGAAGCCCGGATGACCCGGCACGGATTTCGAGGTGATTTGGTACTGTTCCGGCCGCCGGAGGGGCGGCGGCGGCGGCGGCGGGCGGCGGAGCGCGGCGGCTGGCGGCGGCGGAGGCGCGCGGTCCACCGCGGAGGCGTGCACCCGGGCGGAGGACGCGTGGCGCCTTCAGGTTGGCCGGCGCAGCGGGCGCGGTCCACGGAAGAGGCGCGGGTGCACGGTGGACCGGGTGCGGACACGTGGCCGAGCGTGGTTGGCGGGTCCTGGTGCGCGCGGTCCACGCTGCGGCTGGAGCAGGTGGCCGTACGGCGGGGCGGTTGGGAAGCAACGTGGGGGCGCCACGTGGCGCCCCGCGATTGGCCGGGCGCAGCCACCCCACGCCCGCGTGTCGGCCACACGTCGCTCCGCGATTCGCGGGCGCGCGTACACCGGGCGCGGGGAGTGTCGGTGGACGCGTGGCGGGCCTAGGGGCTTTCGGGCGTGAACAGTAACGGGCCCGGCCCGTTACTGTAGCAGCCCGGAAGTGCCAAGCGCCCGAAACTTTGGGCCAAAAGTCCAAAATTCGGATTTTCGGGCTGGGCCTATAAATAGCTGTCTTGTGGGGGAGTTTTGCCCCCTTTCCCGAGCTCCCCTGCCCATGGCCCCTTTAGAAAAGTTGGAGATCTTCATCTTGCGCATCTTCTGGCAGAGGCCCGGATTTTTTGGAAGCCGCGGCGTCGACGACTTTGGCATCGGAGCGCAGTGTGGCGATTTTTCATCGGAGGCCCGTTATCGTCACAGTTTGATCTGAGAGGTCTACAGAGCTACTTCGTCAGTATTTTTGGACGATTTCTATGGCGTTGGAATCACGAGAGGTACGTCTTCGACTTTCGTGTTGATCATCTTGCTGGAATCAGAGTTTTTGACACGGTTTTCGAGGCATTTCTAAGCCGCTGTTTTCTGGTGGAGTTTTTGGACAGCGGCCCCTTGCCGGAATTTTATCTCCGCACCCGAGTGTCGGATTGAGACGAGCCTATACACTTTTTGGATCTACTCGTCGCAAGGATTATCATTGTATTTTTCCGGGATTTTTCTGAGGCTTGCCCGAAGGTATACTATTCCCCTTTTATCTGTGTTTGAGTTTACAGTTGTGTGGTTGTGAGTGTTTGCGCACCTGTACTGTGGAATTTGTAACTTGGCCTACGGGGCTCGGATTTGGGCGTGCAGGTACCCGTTTCGAAGCTCTCGACGAGACGCTCGCGGTGATATTTTTATCGGAATTTTCAGGGCGCTTTCTGCAGGTGGAAATTTCAGATCTTCAGGACTGTCTTCTGCAGATTTTTGTACTTGGTTATTTTGTGGAATAAAGTGTAACCTTGGACCTTTTGTTGTACCCAGGAGTATTTGCGGATGTTTGTGAACCCGTTGGTGTTGAGGATTAGTGGAGGTTGTTTCTTCTGGTGTTTTCAGCTGTGGAACTCCGGACAGTTAGCATTTTCAGGTGGGTGGCCTTGTCTTCATGACCTATGGACTGTGCATTAATTCTATCTGTGTAGGGACTTGCATGTTATAGATGTGTTCTATATAGCATGCTAGATTATAGGAATTGATGTTCCTAATGCTGTTAGATGATCATGTGTTTATTTTCCTTCCCTACAAGCTGTTGATTATGGTTATCTTTGAACTTGACCTAGCACCCCGTCATATGTTGCATGTGTTACCAGACTAGTAGAAAACCCTCACTTGGGCTAGGGTTATTTCTGCTTTAGACATCCACACTTCTACTTTCCTGGACATAGTGTTCTTCCTCGCCCGGGTAGTGGGCCGAGTGGTCAGGAGTTATCTTTTAGTGTGGGATGCATGTTACACTCGTGTTTGGGAGCAGAGTGGCGTCTGGTAGATGTAGTTGGTTGTTCATCTGTAGCGGGAGCCGTTTGGGTAGACGGCGGTCCCGAGATGTTTTATTTTTCTTGTTTTATCCGTCGCCGCTGTGCTAGTGGCAGCGGTAGATCAGTGTTAGCAGGACCTTAAACCCAGAACCTTTTTGGACACACATATGATTTTTGTCAACCAAATATTTTCTTCCAAGCATCGTAGGGTCGCCTGAGTCTGTTCCTGTTTGATTGGACGAAGGCATTAGCCCTTCGAGGCTTAGATATAAAACTTGGTTTCAACTGTTTTCCTAAGCAGAACTAAAAATCATTAAATATGGATTTCTTACAGATCAGATGGCTTCAGTAAGAAATGTCACAGTTTTTCCTATAAATTAACCACCGAGATGATTCGAGTGGTCTGGGTTCTAAGGTCTGCCTTTTCTTGGGACGAGAACAACGAGAGGCTATGCCTAGAGCCTGTTCTTGTTTGATTTGGGTTGTAGGTTCTAGTCTTTCAGTGTTCCCGGACCCTTCATTGGGTCAGTGGTTGAGATGTTTGGCCTGTTGAGTCAGCTGTTCGCAGTGGATGCGATGTTGGCCTATTGAGGCAGTTGTTCGCAGTGGATGCGACGTTTGGCCTGTTTGGCCTGTTGAGTCAGCTGTTCGCAGTGGATGCGATGTTGGCCTGTTGAGGCAGTTGTTCGCAGTAGATGCGACGTTTGGCCTGTTTGGCCTGTTGAGACAGTTTCTCGCAGTGGATGCGACTTGGTGCCATGAGTTGGTAGAGTGTGATCTAGAGGTTGTTTTTCTTATTTAGTGGTGGAGGTGGTTCTCCCACTTAGCTTTGAGGATCTTGGGGTTCTGGCAGATCGAGTCGTGGAGGTTTCCCGACTCAGCCATGGTCGTGCATTTATCAGATTGAGTCGTTGAGGGTTCTCCGACATAGCTGTGAGAGTGTTTTGGGCTATTCCTGTTCGAGTCGAGGTTCTTTTTCCGACTGAGTTGTGCTTTGAGCTTGGAGTTACCGATCTGGTTGATCGTGGATCATAGCCTGCATGAGCCACATTTGAGCTTGACAGAGATACTTTACAGAGATACTTGAGATGGGTTACTTTTTACTCGAGCGGGTCGCTCCCCTCGAGTGCCACTCCGGAGTAGGCGAGACCGGGTTGTGTACCGGCGTGAGATTGAGCTTTTCTATCGCGACTTGTCGTTGCATTTGTCCCTCTGGCTGTGCTGGTGTTGGCAGTCATGGACGTCCTACGTAAGTCCGCTCCTCCGGGACGTAACGGCAGTAGGTTGGCGCAGGCTTGACTGGACCCGAGGAGGCAGTCAGTTCAGATTGAGTGATCAGAGATGAGAGTTAGTTGTGGCATCATGTTCTTTCTGTCCCACTCTTTGAGCATCTAGATAGAGGCATAGTAGCTGTAGAGTTTACTTTTCCCAGCTTTCCTTACAGCACTGCTTTTGTTACTTTATGCCTCTAGTGGACTTAGTGGGCAGACCGTCGGGCTTGTTGGCGGCACCCACTGAGAACTACTTGGGACGTAGTTCTCACACCCGTCGTGGTGTCTTTTCCCACAGGAACTTCTTCTCCGGTTCCTGTTGTTCCTGTTGCTGATCCTTCTGACCGAGGCGAGGGAGTCGCGAGCTAGTTCCCTACCCGTCGTTGGAGTGTAGCGGTACCCCTTTATAGGAGAGATTCAGTAGATTAGTTATTTCATTTTCTTCCTTTGAGAGACTATTGTAGTGAGGATTGTTATGTATTGAGAGCCTGTACACTGTTGTATTTATTGGAGATACCTCCCTGTTGAGTTCTGATTCTTGTATTTGAGGTTGTTGTCTGATTATCATTTTTGGGAGGCGGACATTTTGTTTTATTTCCAGTTGTACAGTGATCGATTTAGTTATACAGCAGATTTTTATTTTTAGCTCTGATATCTGTTTAGCTGTAGCACTTTTCTTGCAGGTGGGACGCTTCGCCTATGCGAGTTTGGCATAGGTGGCGGATTTGTTGGCGAGCCGGGTCGCAGTTTCGACCCCGGGGCGTGACAGATTAGAGTGGTATCAGAGCCTAGGTTGTAGGTCATTGAGGACTTAGCAACCCTAGGCTTGTGGTTGGACATTAGGATGACTACGTGAGAGTCGTGACTTTTAGCGAGAGTCCTGATCGAGTTTTGTACCTCTCCCAAGAGACGGGATGAGTGATTGGCATGTTTATGCTCCTAAGCGATTATGTTGGCTGCAGACAACATAATGCTGTGGAATTGATAACATGTCTTAGACTTTCGCTGGATTGGGTCGTATGGTTGTTGTGTCCTGATGTTTGTTATTGTGCAGTGGTCTACGATGCCCCTGAGACGTCGTGTAGCGAAGAGGGCACATCCCGCATCTGATGAGTAACCCGAGCAGCGGGAGACAGAGCTATCAGAGCAGAGCGAGACCCAGGAGTTATGGATCCAGATGGCACAGATGTCGGAGGCTGTCTGATGCCAGGAAGAAGCCATGGAATGTTTGATGCGCTTGTTGGAGCAGAGAGCATAGCCAGTGGCAGTACCGCTTGAGTGTCCTCCAGTACTCTCTTCCTATGCAGTGGTATCTTCAGTTGTACCAGTGGCGCCGATGGAGCGAGCAGCCCCCTCCGTGCCGACGAGCAGTGCCGAGGCACCGAGGCAGGGTGGATAGTGGATAGTAGCTGAGCGTAGGGACATCATTGATCGATGGAGCCAGTCCCGGCAGTCTGAACCATCCCGATTCATAGGTTTGAGTTGGAGCCTTTGTAGGCAGAATTGGGGTTGGTGGTGATGGAGAGACTCTCGGAGAGCCTCCCTGTGCTAGGGAGTTTATGCAATTGTTGAACTGCACGCTCCAGGTTTCGAGGGATGAGGCGCATAGGATATGTTTGACGGGGAATGGTTTGCGCCAGGATACCTTTCAGTGTAGTTGGTCCCTCCGTTTTGTATTATTGACGCTTCGATGGGTAGGCATTGTGTATGGAGCGTGGCGCTGCAGTTCCTTGGGATAGGGATCTGCCGCCAGAGGCGAGTTCTGGATATTGGCGCTTGGCGCCGGGTGATGGAGGACAGATCGGCCGGCAGAGATATTTCTGATTTTATTTTTCCTGGATAACGGGTTCCCGTGATGCCAGAGATCGGGTGGACCCCGATGGCAGCATCAACCTCTATATCGGAGTGGCGCAGCGGTAGCGTGGATTTGTTATCTGCGGAGGACTTTGACCTTCTGCGAGGCAGACGAGAGGAGATTTGGTTGTTGAGGTCGTTAGAGCACACTGGTTATAGCGACAGTGTGAGAGGTGCTTACGGCGGCACCGGGACCCAAAGATATCTCTGTTGCCACGAGATTCCGGGTGTGATTTCACCTGAGCTGTTGTTAATGCCGCCGGTTCGGAAGATAGAGATTAAGTTTGGCGTGGTTCGGGGAACCGCGCCACCCTCGACAGCACCTCATTGGATATTGCCAGTAGAGCTGTGAGAGCTGATGGCGCAGTTGCAGGATCTGATGGATCGAGGGGTCTGTTTGACCTAGTGCCACGCCGTTGATATACGGTGGTGATGCCACATCGTTGATACACGACTGTGAGGGCCCTTTTATGGTTCGTGTGTAGACAGGTCCGAGTATTATTCTGGACCTTTTGATGGAGTCATACTCCGGCAGTTATTGTTTGGTGCGGGTACCTACTTGGAATCAGACAGCCGAGGACCTTGCCTTGATGGCGTTCAGGACACGGTAGGGCATCTTGAGCTCTTAGTGAGGCCAATTGGATTGATTAACGCCCTGCCACTCTTTTGGTTTGAGGAATTGTGCTCCAGCTGTACTTGATTGTATTGGTAACAAGATCCTCCAGGGATATTATGATCTACTCCCAGAGCGACTTGGAGCATAAGGAGCACTGGTGGATGTGTTACTATGCTGTGTGGATGAAGCTGTATGCCAGGTTATTGAGATACAAGTTTTAGCTTTAGAAGCTTACCTTCTTGGGTCACATTGTGTTAGCCATAGGAGCGGCGGTGGATTTCCGGCCAATGTGGATGCTATTTGAGTTTGGCTGAGATCAACATTTATTGTTGAGGTGAGGAGCTTTTTGGATTTCGCAGTGCCAGGAGAGCATGGCGAATGGATGATGAGACTGGTACTAGCGCCGATTGCAGCTTTGCCAGAGATGGGGGATGGACCTTTGTGTTAGTGGTGCCTCCCATAGTGGCTGTGGAGTTACCATTGGGTTATTCTTGAGCATTCAGTACCACCCCGACAAGGCCACTGTGGTGGCGGATACCTGGAGCCGGATAGCTTTTCGGGGTTGAGTTTAATGGTTCCACAGTTGGCGCTGGGTGGGACCGTTGCGGAACAGGGCTCGAGGTTGTGTCCCTGAGGGTCCCTTTTGACGGTAGACTGCGGTGAAGCAGCCCCTGCGGATGGTCAGGATCCAAGAGTGACTGAGCGAGGACCCTAGCCGATTAGGGCTTCTTTTCCTTGGATGACCGTATGGGTGTCTCGGATCGCCTGGTTGAGCTGGCACCAGGGAGCGGTGTTGGTGCGTGCTACATTGGTTGTTCTCTCTTTTCCCCCAGCCTTTTGTTGGCGTTCGTGATGGTCCTTCCACGTCTCAGCTCAGGAGTGTTAGGCTTGTGGATTCCTCGCCCGTGATGGACTCGTTTTCTTTGAGATCTGCGAGTACTTGTGGTACGAGGGACGCCCGTTGCGAATTCTGGCTCGTGAGATGAGAGAATTACGCAACCGGGCCATGCCGTACTGATTATTATTTTGTTGAGGAGTAATCACGGGGAGTGAGTAGCGACTGGGGAGTTGGAGACTGTGTTGTTGGATGCTTACCCTTTGCTTTGAACTCCCTTTTGAGCCGTGTTTGTTTCGAGGACGAAACTTTCTTTTAGTGGGGGAGGATGTGAGGACCGGAATTCCCACGTTTGGATTACTGTTGGATCTGCGGCTTCTGGAGACCCGTGTTGGGTGTTAGAGGTGTTTGCGCGCATATTGGACCCAAGATTTGGACTCGGCATGAAAAATGGATCAAGTTTGCTTTCCCGGGAATTTTTGAGAAATTTTAGAAGTGGAATTTGGCAAATCGGACATCGGATTTGGATTCAGCGCGCGAAAACGGTCAAGATGGACTATTTACTTGTATTTTTCGGAGCCCGGATGACCCGGCACGGATTTCGAGGTGATTTGGTACTGTTCCGGCCGCCGGAGGGGCGCCGGCGGCGGCGGCTGGCGGCGGAGCGCGGCGGCTGGCGGCGGCGGAGGCGCGCGGTCCACCGCGGAGGCGTGCACTCGGGCGGAGGACGCGTGGCGCCTTCAGGTTGGCCGGCGCAGCGGGCGCGGTCCACGGAAGAGGCGCGGGTGCACGGTGGACTGGGTGCGGACACGTGGCCGAGCGTGGTTGGCGGGTCCTGGTGTGCGCGGTCCACGCTGCGGCTGGAGCAGGTGGCCGTACGGCGGGGCGGTTGGGAAGCAACGTGGGGGCGCCACGTGGCGCCCCGCGATTGGCCGGGCGCAGCCACCCCACGCCCGCGTGTCGGCCACACGTCGCTCCGCGATTCGCGGGCGCGCGTACGCCGGGCGCGGGGAGTGTCGGTGGACGCGTGGCGAGCCTAGGGGCTTTCGGGCGTGAACAGTAACGGGCCCGGCCCGTTACTGTAGCAGCCCGGAAGTGCCAAGCGCCCGAAACTTTGGGCCAAAAGTCCAAAATTCGGATTTTCGGGCTGGGCCTATAAATAGCTGTCTTGTGGGGGAGTTTTGGCCCCTTTCCCGAGCTCCCCTGCCCATGGCCCCTTTAGCAAAATTGGAGATCTTCATCTTGCGCATCTTCTGGCAGAGGCCCGGATTTTTTGGAAGCCGCGGCGTCGACGACTTCGGCATCGGAGCGCAGTGTGGCGATTTTTCATCGGAGGCCTGTTATCATCACAGTTTGATCTGAGAGGTCTACAGAGCTACTCCGTCAGTATTTTTGGATGATTTCTGAGGCGTTGGAATCACAAGAGGTACGTCTTCGACTTTCGTGTTGATCATCTTGCTGGATTCAGAGTTTATGACATGGTTTTCGAGGCATTTCTAAGCCGCTGTTTTCTGGTGGAGTTTTTGGACAGCGGCCCCTTGCCGGAATTTTATCTCCGCACCCGAGTGTCGGATTGAGACGAGCCTATACACTTTTTGGATCTACTCGTCGCAAGGATTATCATTGTATTTTTCCGGGATTTTTCTGAGGCTTGCTCGAAGGTATACTATTCCCCTTTTATCTATGTTTGAGGTTACAGTTGTGTGGCTGTGAGTGTTTGCGCACCTGTACTGTGGAATTTGTAACTTGGCCTACGGGGCTCGGATTTGGGCGTGCAGGTACCCGTTTCGAAGGTCTCGACGAGACGCTCGCGGTGATATTTTTATCGGAATTTTCAGGGCACTTTCTGTTGGTGGAAATTTCAGATCTTCAGGACTGTCTTCTGCAGATTTTTGTACTTGGTTATTTTGTGGAATAAAGTGTAACCTTGGACCTTTTGTTGTACCCAGGAGTATTTGCGGATGTTTGTGAACCCGTTGGTGTTGAGGATTAGTGGAGGTTGTTTCTTCTGGTGTTTTCAGCTGTGGAACTCCGGACAGTTAGCATTTTCAGGTGGGTGGCCTTGTCTTCATGACCTATGGACTGTGCATTAATTCTATCTGTGTAGGGACTTGCATGTTATAGATGTGTTCTATATAGCATGCTAGATTATAGGAATTGATGTTCCTAATGCTGTTAGATGATCATGTGTTTATTTTCCTTCCCTACAAGCTGTTGATTATGGTTATCTTGGAACTTGACCTATCACCCCGTCATATGTTGCATGTGTAACCAGACTAGTAGAAAACCCTCACTTGGGCTAGGGTTATTTCTGCTTTAGACATCCACACTTCTACTTTCCTGGACATAGTGTTCTTCCTCGCCCGGGTAGTGGGCCGAGTGGTCAGGAGTTATCTTTTAGTGTGGGATGCATGTTACACTCGTGCTTGGGAGCAGAGTGGCGTCTGGTAGATGTAGTTGGTTGTTCATCTGTAGCGGGAGCCGTTTGGGTAGACGGCGGTCCCGAGATGTTTTATTTTTCTTGTTTTATCCGTCGCCGCTGTGCTAGTGGCAGCGGTAGATCAGTGTTAGCAGGACCTTAAACCCAGAACCTTTTTGGACACACATATGATTTTTGTCAACCAAATATTTTCTTCCAAGCATCGTAGGGTCGCCTGAGTCTGTTCCTGTTTGATTGGACGAAGGCATTAGCCCTTCGAGGCTTAGATATAAAACTTGGTTTCAACTGTTTTCCTAAGCAGAACTAAAAATCATTAAATATGGATTTCTTACAGATCAGATGGCTTCAGTAAGAAATGTCACAGTTTTTCCTATAAATTAACCACCGAGATGATTCGAGTGGTCTGGGTTCTAAGGTCTGCCTTTTCTTGGGACGAGAACAACGAGAGGCTATGCCTAGAGCCTGTTCTTGTTTGATTTGGGTTGTAGGTTCTAGTCTTTCAGTGTTCCCGGACCCTTCATTGGGTCAGTGGTTGAGATGTTTGGCCTGTTGAGTCAGCTGTTCGCAGTGGATGCGATGTTGGCCTATTGAGGCAGTTGTTCGCAGTGGATGCGACGTTTGGCCTGTTTGGCCTGTTGAGTCAGCTGTTCGCAGTGGATGCGATGTTGGCCTGTTGAGGCAGTTGTTCGCAGTAGATGCGACGTTTGGCCTGTTTGGCCTGTTGAGACAGTTTCTCGCAGTGGATGCGACTTGGTGCCATGAGTTGGTAGAGTGTGATCTAGAGGTTGTTTTTCTGATTTAGTGGTGGAGGTGGTTCTCCTACTTAGCTTTGAGGATCTTGGGGTTCTGGCAGATCGAGTCGTGGAGGTTTCCCGACTCAGCCATGGTCGTGCATTTATCAGATTGAGTCGTTGAGGGTTCTCCGACATAGCTGTGAGAGTGTTTTGGGCTATTCCTGTTCGAGTCGAGGTTCTTTTTCCGACTGAGTTGTGCTTTGAGCTTGGAGTTACCGATCTGTTTGATCGTGGATCATAGCCTGCATGAGCCACATTTGAGCTTGACAGAGATACTTTACAGAGATACTTGAGATGGGTTACTTTTTACTCGAGCGGGTCGCTCTCCTCGAGTGCCACTCCGGAGTAGGCGAGACCGGGTTGTGTACCGGCGTGAGATTGAGCTTTTCTATCGCGACTTGTCGTTGCATTTGTCCCTCTGGCTGTGCTGGTGTTGGCAGTCATGGACGTCCTACGTAAGTCCGCTCCTCCGGGACGTAACGGCAGTAGGTTGGCGCAGGCTTGACTGGACCCGAGGAGGCAGTCAGTTCAGATTGAGTGATCAGAGATGAGAGTTAGTTGTGGCATCATGTTCTTTCTGTCCCACTCTTTGAGCATCTAGATAGAGGCATAGTAGCTGTAGAGTTTACTTTTCCCAGCTTTCCTTACAGCACTGCTTTTGTTACTTTATGCCTCTAGTGGACTTAGTGGGCAGACCGTCGGGCTTGTTGGCGGCACCCACTGAGAACTACTTGGGACGTAGTTCTCACACCCGTCGTGGTGTCTTTTCCCACAGGAACTTCTTCTCCGGTTCCTGTTGTTCCTGTTGCTGATCCTTCTGACCGAGGCGAGGGAGTCGCGAGCTAGTTCCCTACCCGTCGTTGGAGTGTAGCGGTACCCCTTCATAGGAGAGATTCAGTAGATTAGTTATTTCATTTTCTTCCTTTGAGAGACTATTGTAGTGAGGATTGTTATGTATTGAGAGCCTGTACACTGTTGTATTTATTGGAGATACCTCCCTGTTGAGTTCTGATTCTTGTATTTGAGGTTGTTGTCTGATTATCATTTTTGGGAGGCGGACATTTTGTTTTATTTCCAGTTGTACAGTGATCGATTTAGTTATACAGCAGATTTTTATTTTTAGCTCTGATATCTGTTTAGCTGTAGCACTTTTCTTGCAGGTGGGACGCTTCGCCTATGCGAGTTTGGCATAGGTGGCGGATCTGTTGGCGAGCCGGGTCGCAGTTTCGACCCCGGGGCGTGACACAAGTAGAGGCCGGGTGCATGCGCGGCTATCAAGGACGAACAATTTTTACCAACGATCGTCGGCTTTGCGGTGATCTCGACCCGCGCAAGGTAAAAATTAAATCCTAATTGATGAGATCAATTAGATTACCTTTTTACGATCTAAAACAAAACATGAGGTGATCTTGGTTTAAAAAAAATTTTAATTGCGTTTTTTTCTTCCGCTGCGCATATCCGTATTTTTCTTATAGTGGTATCAGAGCCACCCTCATCGTTTGTTTTAGATCTAATCTCTTTTTCGATGTTGATTGGGTTTTATGGAACGATCGAAATCAAAACAACGAAGGTTGTTTTGAATATGTTGTTTTGATTGTTTTGTAACATTAATTAATTAGCATATGATCTACGATCATGCATGCGGTCAAGGTCAACGTGCTCTAATTAATTAGCATGTGACGCACGTCATATTGATGACATGCAAGCTCTAATTAATTAGTATTGTTAGTGTATAGCAACACTAATTGATTAGTTCATGGCTTTCATTGCACGTGCTTGCAGCAATGTGTTTTGAACGCATTTACATGATGTGATCATGCGCGCCTTGTGTTTGCTTTGTGCAAAATCGTAATTTAAAATTAATTCGAAACCCAATTAATTAGAAATCGAATTAGAGAATTTTATTTTATTTTATATGCCTGTGATGTGTATGAGGTGATGATCATGGATAGCAACCTTATGATGATGTGAATGGGTGTAATTTAATAAGGACCCAGTGTTAGATTTATTTTGAGTGCCTGCGTGCATCAATTAAATTATATAATTTGGAGACCTGCGTGTCTCATTATCATTATGGGTTGTATTGTAATTGTTGCAAAATTAAAGGGTAAAGGGGTAGTTAAGATTCCATGACGATTTGTTCCATTCAAGAGTTGATGCGGTGCAGATCAAGTTTGGACCAAATATTGATCGAGGGAGCCGACAAGAGTTGGTCTACTCCAATTTGATCAAGATGCAGAGCAAGTTTTTGTGTGTAATACCCTCTGACCCGATTCCGGCCTGGTGGCTCAGGCGCGAATCAAATTAAAATCCATGATCATCACCGGTAGTTATTTTTTATATATATGCGATATATGTGTGCATATGATGCGATGGTTTGCATGAGATGTAAATTTATAATGAATTAAAACTGATGAGATAACAAATCTCCCTAAATAAAATATTATGTTAGTGGTGTTATAAACCCATTAGTGGCCTTCCATCGTTGTAGGGTGTGGGCGTCTCTTTAGTGTTGATTGATGCACCCGGACACAGGGGTCTGTTGCATTAGGGAGCCGCAACCATTCTATTGGCATGAGATGCTATGTGGTAAGAAAGGGGTTGAATCCAAGAATCTGTCAGGATGAGGATTCAATGACTTTTTTATTTACATGATGAACGGTGGGTCTAACTTAACCAAAAGATAAGACCAAGAATCTGTTAGGATGAGGCCTATATTTTTGGAGGCCAAAGATAAAAAATTACGATTTGCTTGAGAAGCATTGAACAAGAGTTGTTCACTCATTTCTTTGCTCATTGCCAAGAATCTGTCAGGATGAGGTAGTGTGCAAATAGATGGGACCGCAATTCTCACTAGAAACTTTTAGTAAAGTTTCCGTTTTCTCCACTCGGGGAGTGTGGAGATTTGCTAAAATTAGTGGGAGGCACCATTTAGATTTAAAGCCCCTAATCAAAATGGATTATGATTAAGTACACAACTAATTAGAATCTTAACCATCTGCAGAAAATGTCCGCCTCTAACCCACTTGTCAAAATACTTGATACTAATCGCCTAACTGGACCGAATTTCACCGATTGGCTGAGGAATTTGAGAATTGTTCTCAATTCTGAGAAATTAGCCTACGTGTTGGACACGGAGTCTCCAGCAGTGCCCACAAATCCAACAGCTCAACAGAAAGATGCTAGAAATAAATGGACTGATGATGATGACATGAAGGTAAAATGCTACATGCTTTGCGTCTATGAGTAATGAGTTGCAACGCCAACATGAGCACATGGAGAGTTCTGCTGACATCTTGCTTCATCTTAAAGAGTTGTATGATGAGCAAAGTCGAACAGCTCGTTACGAAGTGTCAAGGCGACTGTTCAGGACTAAGATGTCTGATGGTCACTCAGTTAATAATCATTGCTTGGCAATGATTAAGGACATTGAGGAGCTTGAGAAGCTCGGAATGACTATGGATGCAGAACTTCAAATTGATTTGATCTTACAATCATTACCTGATTCATTTTCTCAGTTTATTTTAAATTTTCAAATGAATAAAATTACTTGCACTCTCGCCGAGCTGTTGAATATGTTGGTCACGGCTGAAGGAATGCTAAAAGTCAATAAGGGCTCAGTCTTGGCTGTTGAACGGGCTTCCTCCAAAAGAAAGTCTAAATGGAGAAAGAAGAAGCCTGCAAAGAAGCCAAAGACTGACACTG
Source organism: Tillandsia leiboldiana (assembly GCA_029204045.2). Taxonomy (NCBI): domain Eukaryota; kingdom Viridiplantae; phylum Streptophyta; class Magnoliopsida; order Poales; family Bromeliaceae; genus Tillandsia; species Tillandsia leiboldiana. The sequence continues at coordinate 17,652 of JAQNDB010000620.1, read as the reverse complement.
TCAAGGCAAATCCCAAAAAGAAGGCCGCCAAAGGAACTTGCTTCCACTGTCAAAAGGATGGCCGCTGGAAGAGGAATTGCCCGGACTATTTGGCTAGCCTGAAGGACAAGGTGAAGAATAAAACTTTGGAAGGTATGTCCGAGATTCATGTCATTGAAACTACTAGCTTATCAGTTTGTTCTACTCTTACATGGGTCATTGACTCAGGATGCACCTCGCATTTGTGTATTTCAATGCAGGCGCTAAAGAAAAGTAGACGACTTAGGGATGGAGAGCTTACCCTACGCGTTGGAAACGGAGCAAGAGTTGCTGCTGTTGCTGTAGGGACTTATCCTTTATGTCTACCGACAGGAGTAGTTTTAGAACTTAGAGATTGTCTTTATGTTCCTAGTGCGACTAGAAACCTTATTTCTGTTTCACGTTTGGTATTGGACGGTTATAAGTTTATTTTTGAATCAAACATTTGTTCAATTTATTTGAGGAATAATTTGATAGGTTGTGGTTCTTTAATAGACAATCTCTATTACTTACATGTGGATGTTAGTATGAATACAGTTCACAATGGCATGAATGAGAATACTATTGTTTTTAAAAGACCTAGAGAGGAGGTAAACAAAACATACTTGTGGCATCTGAGGCTTGGTCACATTGGAGAAGATAGGGTTAACAAGCTGGCTAAGGATGGTATCTTAGGATCCTTACTCCCTGAACCATACCCAGCTTGTGAATCATGTCTTCAAGGAAAAATGACTAAGTCTCCCTTTGTTGGACAAGGACAGAGAGCTACCGAAGTACTCGCCCTGATACATACTGATGTATGTGGCCCATTCGATGTGTCTGCTTGGGGCGGCTATCTCTACTTTATTACCTTTACTGATGATTATTCACGATATGGGTATGTGTATTTAATTAAACACAAGTCTGAAGTCTTTGAAAAGTTTAAAGAGTTTAGACAAGAAGTAGAAAAGCAAATGGAAAAACCGATTAAGGCTCTTCGATCCGATCGAGGAGGGGAATACCTTAGCACGGATTTCTTAACCTACCTCAAGAATAATGGTATTGTCTCTCAATGGACTCCTCCTGGAACACCAGAACTGAATGGGGTGTCTGAACGGAGGAATCGAACTTTATTAGATATGGTTCGATCTATGATGAGTTTTACAGATTTACCTACGTCACTGTGGGGTTATGCACTTCTTACGGCTATTTATATTTTGAACAGAGTACCTTCCAAATCTGTTCCCACCACACCATATGAGATATGGCATGGTAGGAAGCCAAGTTTTACTCACATTAAGACTTGGGGGTGTCCGGCTTATATTAAGAAATTAAAGACGGACAAATTGGAAAGCAGATCAGTCAAGGGAAGATTCATTGGTTATCCCAAGGAATCACTTGGATACAATTTTTATCTCCCAGAAAGTCGCAATGTGATTGTGAGCCGACATGCCTTCTTTCTTGAAAATGAATTTATTTTAGCAGGAGGCAGTGGGAGAAAAATAGAACTAGAGGAGAAAGTCTCTTTAGAATCGAGAATTCCAAGAGCCCTTCCTGATAACTCTGTGATACCAGAGATTACGTTGCCACCTCGCAAGTCTAGTAGAATCTCTCATCCTCCTGATAGATACATAGGATTATTTATTAAGGACATGGAGGAAATGTTCCTAGTGGGAGACAAGGATCATAGAGATGATCCTAAGACTTATAGCGAGGCGATGTCAGACATCGACTCCGAAAAATGGTTGGAAGCTATGAAGTCTGAAATAGACTCAATGTACTCCAATCAAGTTTGGACTTTGGTTGATCCACCGGAGGGTATTGTACCCGTTGGATGCAAATGGATCTTCAAGAGAAAGATTTGTTCTGATGGAAAGGTAGAGACCTATAAAGCTAGGCTGGTAGCAAAAGGTTATAGTCAACGCGAAGGCATTGACTATCAGGATACCTTTTCACCTGTAGCCATGCTTAAATCTATCAGAACTCTGCTTGCTATTGCTGCACATTATGACTACGAGATCTGGCAAATGGATGTAAAAACTGCTTTCCTGAATGGATATCTTGAAGAAGAAATCTATATGGAGCAGCCTTTGGGTTTCACTGCCAAAGATGGAAGTCATAAAGTGTGCAAGCTTCAACGATCCATTTATGGGTTGAAGCAAGCTTCTCGAAGTTGGAACACTCGTTTCAATGATGCAGTCGAATCATTCGATTTCATTAGAAATGAGGAAGAGCCGTGTGTGTATAAAAAGGTTAGTGGGAGTGCTGTTACCTTCCTCGTATTGTACGTGGATAACATACTCCTAATAGGGAATGACATTCCTATGTTAATATCGGTGAAGTTATGGTTATCCAAAGAGTTTTCTATGAAAGACCTTGGAGAAGCATCTTATATCTAGGGATAAAGGTCTATAGGGATAGACCTAAGAAGTTGCTTGGTTTATCGCAAGCTATGTACATAGATGAAGTGTTGAAAAGGTTTAGCATGGAGAATTCCAAAAGGGGTATGGTACCACTAAGACATGGAATTCACCTCTCTAAGACTATATCTCCTAAGACACCTGAAGAGAGAAGTTGCATGAGCAGGATCCCTTATGCTTCCGCAATAGGGAATTTAATGTATGCGATGCTATGTACTCGACCTGATATAGCACAGGCTGTGAGCGTCACTAGTCGATATCAGTCGAACCCAGGCGAAGAGCATTGGGTAGCGGTGAAGAATATCCTTAAGTACTTGAGAAGAACAAAGGATATGTTCTTGGTTCTTGGAGGTGGAGAACTCAAAGTTAATGGCTATACAGATTCAAACTTTATGTCTGATATAGACGATAGAAAGTCTACGTCTGGGTATCTATTTATTTGCAATGGTGGGTCAATAGTTTGGAAGAGTTCTAAACAAGAGACGATTGCTGATTCTACTATGGAGGCAGAGTACATCGCTGCATCTGAAGCTGCCAAGGAAGCTGTTTGGATCAAGAAATTTATCACTGAGCTTGGCGTGGTTCCCTCTAGTAGGGATCCCCTGCCACTATATTGTGATAATAATGGCGCCGTAGCATTAGCTAAGGAGCCGAGATCTCATCAGAAATCCAAACATATCGAGCGGCGGTATCACAAGATCAGAGAGTACATCAAAGATAAACATATTGAAGTGAAGAAGGTTGCCTCCGCAGATAACATGGCGGACCCGCTAACTAAGGCTTTGACTCAGCAAAAACTAGAGACTCATCTTGAGAAGATGGGCATTAGATATATGACTGATTGGCTTTAGTGCAAGTGGGAGATTGTTAGTTGTATGCCCCAAAAGCCTATCAGGTTGACGCATTTTATTATATGGGACATATTTGTACTTGATCTTTATTATAATTTGGGCATTTTATGCCATTCATGTTTGATGTGTCCATGAATCGTCCTTTGAATTAATGAGATGATAATGTATATTCTTAGGAGTTAAGAATTTGAGATACATATTGTTAGTGATTAAGTCATAAATGCTCTCAATCGGAGGATCATCATGGGGACGATGATTGATCCGGCAAGATTGATGTATGTGTCGCTCTCTTTTAGGATGACGAGTCTCAAGTCATTAGTGTGGGGACACAGGAGCGAACGTGCAGGTGGTTGTTATAGAACAAGGGCACTGAGCGTGACCAATTACGAATAGTTACTTGGATGTCTACTCTTTCGTCAGTAACTGATTCGATGTTGTAGTGGTACAACTGATCCTTAGACCTGCGACACCACGGCCATTCAGTATGAGGCTATTGTAGTTTGACTGTGCAAACTCTGATCCTAGTCACGGGTCTTAGTAGTATATGTTGGCTGCAGTCGGTTCATATTAGGAATGGGTGTTTGTTTATAGGGGATATATCGCTCTCGGTAGAGAGATAATTAGTCCTATACTATTTGTAAGGCAAAGCTCAGAAATCCTCGGCCGGGGTAATATGGTTCATGGAAAGGTGTTTCCAAGAGTAACCATATGAGCTTCTGTCCTATCAAATTTTTCATATAACGGGTGATGGGGTTTGACGAGTATTCCATGACCTCCACTCAGTTGGGACTATGCGATAGAAGGATTGTATTGTACGGTAACTGCACCTTGAGGTTCAGTCCAATATTCACTTCTGACTGGACTGCCACCATATGCTGCTAGGCGTCACTGGTGGATTGTGGGAACCAATAAGAATAATTATAGGCGAATAATTATTATACAATGGAAGAATCAAAAGTGTTTGATCCATCAAAATGAGTTTTGATGATGATGTCGATGGGGATCGCATCATATCTCACTACCAGACAGAATTGAACCTATTAGGTCACACACATAAGGAATCGCGCATGATCGATATCAAGGAGATGATAAAGAAGTTTATAGAATGGATTAATTATAATCACAATACTAAAGTTTACTAATTTATTAGTAAAAGGACTAATTTGCAATTATTGTAAATTAGAGGTATTTAAGTGCAAAAGTTGCATGGTGTATTTACTAATCGTTAGTAAATATTTGGAGGACTTATGTGTAAATGTTACACACGTAGGATAATGGATAATACAATCGGATTAGGATTCGATTTAATTAGTTACTACATTTTATCTTGAGATTTAATTTAAAAAGATCTTTCTTTGTAACTAATTATAAGATTTAATTAGTTACTATATTTTAGGAGATCTTTCTTTGTAACTAATTATAAGATCTAATTAGTTACTAGATTTTATCTTGAGATTTAATTTAAAAGATCTTTCTTTGTAACTAATTATAAGATTTAATTAGTTACTATATTTTAGGAGATCTTTCTTTGTAACTAATTATAAGATTTGATTAGTTATTTTGTTATAGCCGGCGAACTTCCTATTATAAGAATAGGTAGTACGTATGTGATACGTAACAATTTTTGAGTAAGAAAAAGTGGAAATTAATTAAGTTGGTCGCGGAACGTGAGAAAACCCTAGCCGCCTATCATCTCCCTCTTCCTAAAGTCCTCCATAATTATTCGTTCTCGATCTTCGGAAGATTGCTAGCACAATTAGAAGATTGATTCATCCTCCTTACATCGACACAAGAATTAATTCGTGATCGGATCGCGAATCAAGGTTATCAATTTTTCGATCAAGGGCGTGATTCCGTGTGGACACAAGTAGAGGCCGGGTGCGTGCGCGGCTATCAAGGACGAACAATTTTTACCAACGATCGTCGGCTTTGCGGTGATCTCGACCCGCGCAAGGTAAAAATTAAATCCTAATTGATGAGATCAATTAGATTACCTTTTTACGATCTAAAACATAACATGAGGTGATCTTGGTTTAAGAAAAATTTTAATTGCATTTTTTTCTTCCGCTGCGCATATTCGTATTTTTCTTATAGGCACCGGCCGCAGGCTGGCACCGCGCGGCCAGGTGCCGCGCGGGCCGCCTGCAGGCGGGGTGCCGCGCGGCAGACGCGCCGCGCGGGCGCCGCCCGCAGGCTGGCACCGCGCGGACAGGTGCCGCGCGGGCCGCCTGCAGGCGGGGTGCCGCGCGGCAGACGCGCCGCGCGGGCGCCGCCCGCAGGCTGGCTCCGCGCGGACAGGTGCCGCGCGGGCCGCCTGCAGGCGGGGCGCCGTGCGGCAGGCACGCTGCGCGGGCACCGCCCGCAGGCGGGCACCGCGCGGACAGGTGCCGCGCGGGCCGCCTGCAGGCGGGGTGCCGCGCGGCAGACGCGCCGCGCGGGCACCGCCCGCAGGCGGGCTCCGCGCGGACAGGTGCCGCGCGGGTCGCCTGCAGGCGGGGTGCCGCGTGGCAGACGCGCCGCGCGGGCACCGCCCGCAGGCTGGCACCGCGCGGACAGGTGCTGCGCGGGCCGCCTGCTGGCGGGGCGCTGCGCGGCAGGCACGCTGCGCGGGCACCGCCGCAGGCTGGCACCGCGCGGACAGGTGCCACGCGGGCCGCCTGCAGGCGGGGCGCCACGCGGCAGGCGCGCTGCGCGGGCACGGCCAGCGGGGGACGCCACGCGGGCTGGGGCTGTGCGGGCCACCCGTAGGCGAGCACACCGTGCAGCAAACACGCCGTTAGGCCACCGCGACGGGTTGGGGCCGTTAGGGGTGTGCGCAGACGGAGTGCGCGCCGCGCGGAGTCCGGGGATCATGTCAGTTAGCAGTTTCGGTATGGGTTCGGTGTTAGTTTTCAGATCCCTTATCCATGTCATACCTATGTTCCTCAGGAGCGCGGGACGCTGTAGGAAACAGGCGCACGGTCGCGGAAGAGCCGAGCACGGGACGACACACACAAGATGGGTAGTTTTCTCCAGGATTGATTTGGAGAGGGTGTACAATTGTAAGGTGCTAGTATGGGCAAAAATGTGTTTTCTCTTCTAGATGTTTTATTATGTGCATTACTGACCCCGTTTTACCTTATTTTAATAACCGTCTATTTATATCTATTTATGAGGCTCTGGTGTTACTACACGCACACCGGCGGTTTGGCCACCGCAAGGGTGTGCTTTTCCGAAAAAGTGGTACGTTGACCCGTATACCCCACGTGACGGTGACGTTAGGAAAGGGGGCCCTCATAGGTGGGGGGTGTGAGCGGTGATGCCGAGGCGGGTGCTCGGCGGCCGAGACAGGTGCTCGGCGGGGGACACCGGGGCAGGGGCTCGGTGCGGTGTCCGGGAAAGGTGCCCGGTTTTGTTTGGTGCAGGGTGTGATTGTCATTGACGATATTTGAGGGGTGACGGTTGCTCTGGTTTCAGTGGTTTGCCCTATTTTAGCCCTTTTTTCTTATTATGTTATTTCTAGTCACTGACATCCCACTCCGTGACGAGTGCTAGGGCGAGTGCTAGGGCGCCGGTGAGGCCGTGAGGGTGCTGTTCTGATTTTGAGCGTCTTCAGACACAGTGACTCTCTTTCCTTTTTTTTCCCTTATTATTCATATTGGTTAGTTGTGGATTGCGACACCCCCGTGGGGTCGAAGTGGATGTGCTTCCTTTCACATATGCGATTAAATAATTATTCCTTTCCTTGCTTGGCCGTTTTAAACAACGAAAAGAAAACAAACAAAGAAAACCGTTTGCGAAAACCGCTTTTAAAACGTGGGTGTCGTGTGGGCACCGGATTTTAAAACCTTGTGGAATTTATGTGGTTTCGAACTGGCTTTACAAAATTCGGCATCGGGTGGGTGCCGCTTTCAAAACTCTGTGGTTTTATTGTTGGGTTATATGTAATACGGATCTAAATAGGGGAAAAAACACCTAGAGGGGGGTGAATAGGTGTAAACGCATAAACACTCAAAAAATCGTTGCGATAAAAACTCAATGCGGAAATAAAAATAATACGCAAGATTTTTACGTGGAAAACTCCATCACCGGAGTAAAAAACCACGGGACCGATAACACGGCAGAAATCCACTAGAATTAAAACACGTACAAGGTGATTTACCGTACACACTTACGACTCAACCTTTTCCATACGCTCCTAGAGGATCTTCTCCGCTCGCTCCGCGACGCTTCTCGAATCCACGATCTGCGCCCAACGCCGAATCCACGGCGTCCAACGTCGAATCCACGACGTCCGACCGAATCCACGGTCTTCACCCAATAGCACCCTTCGAATCCACGAACGTGCCTCGCTCCGAATCCACGAGAGCGGTTGAACCTTGAATCCACAAGGACACGCGAATCCACGCGCCGATTTTTGGGGTAAATCGTTGTTTTAGGGTGGTGATGATCCGCCGAATACTTAGATCAAAGATAGATCTGTTACGGAATTTGAGTTGGCGTAGTTTCGTGAAAGTCTCAAGTCTTGAAGATTGAAGGTGAAGAAAGTTGGATCATTTAACTCAATCTCAAGAAAGAAGAATTCAAAAGGATCAGGTATGTTTAACTAAAGAATTTGTGTGATCCGAATACTTCTTGTAGTGTAGAAACACTTGGAAGAATCTTTCATTGCATAAAAATCAAAAACTGGACTTGGGACATGTTCAGGATCCGGATCAGGTTGTTCGATCCGGATCCCGAAGGTGGTTCGTTCATACATCGTCGCAATCCGGATCGTAGTCTCTTGATCCGGATCCCGAACGTTGAGTTTACCATCTACCTTGAACGATCCGGATCTTGCTTCACAATCCGGATCCCGAACGTTGATGTTTGGTAAACTGTATGAACGATCCGGATCGTAGTCACATGATCCGGATCCCGAACCTTCGTTTTTCTGGAATTGGCTGTTTCGTTATGACGATCCGGATCCTAGTTATCACGATCCGGATCGCCGTCCGTAAATATCCAGAAATGGTTGGTTTTTGATTCTTATCTCCTTCCTAGGGTTTCTAACCTATAAATACACCCTATGTCTTTCTTTCTAGGGTGAATCCACATAGCCGTCATTTTCTTGTATCATCTTATACGGCTATAGATCCACATATAGAGAAGAAAGGAAATCATTAGAGAATACTCTATGTTTCTTCATCTATATTGATTAGTTTGATTCTAGGTTTTCATACTCACATCTTGAGTTGAATCAAACTAATGAATACTTAGATGGTATTTCCGATCTATCTTTGATCTAAGTATTCGGCGGATCATCACCACCCAAAAACAACGATTTTCCCCAAAAATCGGCGCGTGGATTCGCGTGTCCTTGTGGATTCAAGGTTCAATCGCTCTCGTGGATTCGGAGCGAGGCACGTTCGTGGATTCGAACGGTGCTATTGGGTGAAGACCGTGGATTCGGTCGGACGTCGTGGATTCGACGTTGGACGCCGTGGATTCGGCGTTGGGCGCAGATCGTGGATTCGAGAAGCGTCGGAGCGAGCGGAGAAGATCCTCTAGGAGCGTATGGAAAAGGTTGAGTCGTAAGTGTGTACGGTAAATCACCTTGTACGTGTTTTAATTCTAGTGGATTTCTGCCGTGTTATCGGTCCCGTGGTTTTTTACTCCGGTGATGGAGTTTTCCACGTAAAAATCTTGCGTGTTATTTTATTTTCCGCATTGGGTTTTATCGCAACGATTTTTGGAGTGTTTATACGTTTACACCTATTCACCCCCCTCTAGGTGTTTCTTCCCCTATTTAGATCCGTATTATATACGACCCAACAAGTGGTATCAGAGCGGGAATAGGGTTGTGAACAATGGTTGAAGGTGGAAACATCAATCGACCCCCTTTCTTTGATGGAACAAATTATGCGTACTGGAAAGTACGGATGAAAGCCTTTTTATCTTCCATCGACGAAAGGGTGTGGCATTCAATTGAATCAGGATGGTCTAATCCAACTGAACTTATCTCTGATGTTCACACCTTAAAACCTAGGTCGAAATGGACCAAGGAAGAGTTTGAGTTATCTTCTTACAATGGCAAGGGAATTAATGCTATTTTTAATGCCTTATCTCAAACTGAATTCTCTCGCGTCTCGGCATGTGAGACTGCGAAAGAAATCTGGGATGTTCTCCAGGTTACACATGAGGGAACTAACCTCGTGAAGATTCAGAAACTGCAGATGCTTACGAGCAAGTTTGACTCCATCTTGATGGCAGAAAATGAATCTTTCACGGACTACTATACACGATTGCAAGACATCGTAAACTCATGTGCTAATCTGGGAGAGAAGATTCCAGAATTTAAGATTGTAAGAAAAATCTTAAGAACTCTTCCTGAACGATTTCGCCCAAAGGTTACTGCCATTGAAACTATTAAACACCCGGACGAAATACGTGTAGAAGAATTAGTTGGTTCATTACAAACTTATGAAATGACTTTTAATACTAACAATTCTTCTGGAAAAGCATCCACTTCTAAGTCTTCAGGTTATGCGTTGAAAACAACTAAGGAAGAAGATGCGGATACATCCTCCTCGGACGATGACGAGAACCTTTCTATGGAGGAATTTGAGAAGCAGCTCGCTCTCTTGACAAGGAAGTTTCGCCGCAACTTTCGAAGGGGTAATTCAAGCAAATCTCCATCCTTCGGAAAGTGGAACAAAGGCAAGGGTACTCCAAGTCACAAGTCAAGAAAGCAGGAAAACTTCTCAAAGGATAAGAAAAGTTCAGAAGGACAACTGCAATGCTTCAAATGTCGAGGCTACGGCCACATTGCAACGGAATGTCCTAACAAGTATCCGGCAAAGAAGAAGGCGATGCAAGTCGTCACTTGGGATGACAACTCAACGTCAAATGAGTCGTCTTCAAGTGATGAAGAAAAGAGCTCCACCGCATTCCACGCGTCCACATCTTCACCATTCATGTGCTTTATGGCAAATACATCTGAGTCGTTGTCCAACTCCACTGTTGAAAAGAACGCAACGGACAACGAATCGGATGATTCGGAAGGTGAAGATTTTGCTCTAGCCTACCACAGACTTTTGAGGGACTCAAGGAAAGTGGCTAAGCAAAACAAGAGTTTGAGAGGGAGATTGCATGATCTCGAAGAAGAAGCAAAAAGAGCGACTTCTCTCTCAAACGCTCTTGAAGTAGAAAGGGAAAACCTGATAAAAGAAAATGCTTCCCTTCAAGAGTCCAATGAGCAACTTGAGAAGGAACATACAAATCTGGTGGATAACGCGAATCACTTCTCAAAGCTCTACAACGAGGCTCGACAGGATAACCTGGAAATGACAAAGACCATTTTCCAACTCAAGAATGACTTACAGCGATTCTCTTCAGGAAGGAGTAAGTTGGATAGACTTCTTGGTCTTGGTCAATCAAATAGGTTCGGCCTCGGATACACTCAAACTGGAAACAGTCCAAGTTTGAGTGGGACAGTTTTTGTGCCTCAGTCGGTATCTCCTCCTCCGACACCGGAATTCAAGACAAACAACGACAACAAACCTACTTCATCCTCTTTGGGATCGTCAAGATATAAGGTATGTTTTCGTTGTGGTGTTTCAGGGCACATAAGAAGATATTGCAAGACGGGAGTCGAACGCTCATCTCAAGCACCTCTTGCATCAACTACCAAAAAGGCTCCTTTCCGGAAATCAAAGCAAAACTTTTCAAATGAAAAGAGACTTGGTAGTTCACCGCACAAGACGACTTCATCAAGGAGCAACAATCGTTTTAACAAGACGCTTTCACCTAGGCACAAAACTTCACGACCATTACAGACGCATTCCAAAAAGGTTTGGGTGCGCAAAGGTGAAATTTTCCCTTGTCTTGTTTCCAATATTTCCTTGCATGCATATGATAGCTCGTCTTGGTATCTGGATAGCGGGTGTTCCCGTCACATGACCGGTGACAAAAATAGTTTTCAAAATCTTGAGAAAATCTCCGGAGGACACGTTGTTTTCGGAGACGGTCGATCTTCCAAAATTGTTGGAAAAGGGACGGTAGCTATTCCAGATGGCCCGATTTTGAAAAATGTCTTATTTGTTGATGGCCTTAAGACTAACCTCATAAGCATAAGTCAACTTTGCGACAATGGTTTTTCAGTTAACTTTTCATCGGTTGAATGCGTTGTAACTGATAAGGACCATGTCTTCTTTTTAAAAGGGGTTAGATCTGAAAACAATTGTTATGTTGTTCCTAATAAATTTTCTGAAAATTGTAACTTAGCCGCCTTGAATAATGAAACTCTTTGGCATGAAAGGCTAGGTCACTTAAACTTTAAGGAACTTACTAGAATTTCAAACAAGGACGTGGTCAAGGGGATTCCAAAGCTTTTATTTAAACAAAATGTTGTGTGTGGTGGTTGCCAAAAGGGTAAACAGTCTAGGACTGCACACAAAAACTTGAACCACGTTGGTACAAAACGGCCCTTGGAACTTTTGCACATGGACTTAATGGGGCCGACCCGTCAACCATCCTTGGGAGGTAAATGGTACTTCTTTTTATTGGTTGATGATTTCTCTCGGTTTTCATGGGTAGCATTTTTGAGAGAGAAAGCTGATACGTTTGACTCTTTTCATGAGATTTGCCATCGTATTATGATTGAAAAGAATGAAAAGATCATTCGTGTTAGAAGTGATAGGGGTGGAGAATTCATAAATTCAAAATTCATTGATTTTTGTACTTCAAATGGCATTAAACATGAATTCTCGGCACCCCATACACCTCAGCAGAATGGTGTTGTTGAGCGCAAAAACAGGGTTGTTCAAGAGATGGCGCGTGTGATGCTTCATAGCCGGAAATTACCGCTACATTTTTGGGCTGAAGCTGTGAACACCGCTGTCTATGTCATTAACAGAGTGTATTTGCGCCCAGGAACCTTGAATACACTATATGAGCTGTGGTTTAGTAGAAAACCGGATATCAAGTACTTTCGTATCTTCGGGAGTCGATGTTACATCTTACGTGACCGTGAAAATCTTGGAAAGTTCGACTCTCGAAGTGATGAAGGGATCTTTTTGGGTTATTCTACGAATAGCAGAGCATATCGAGTATTTAACATTGAATCTAAGACGATCGTAGAATCTATAAATGTTAAAGTAGATGAAGCTTCTCATTTTGAATCTGAAAAATCTACCCTCGATATCTCTCTAGATGATGATTCTCCTGCTAGTGCATCTTCTCATAATAATACTTCCAATATTAATGATGCTTCTAATGGTTCTTCTAGTTTATCTGATATGCAGGAATCATCTCGTGTACCTCCGAGTACTCCGTTTCAACAAACGCTACGAATCTCCAAGGATCATCCGGAATCGAACATCATTGGAGATCCACAAGAAGGAGTTAGAACTCGAAGGCAGTTGGTTTGCGGACTTGCTTGCTACGTATCTTTAATCGAACCAAAGACAATAGATGAAGCTCTTCAGGATGACTACTGGATTAAAGCAATGCAGGAAGAGCTCCATCAATTTGAGCGAAACAAAGTCTGGGAATTAACGAAGCCTCCAAAGCAACATAATGTGATAGGTACCAAATGGATCTTCAAGAACAAGAAAGATGAAGATGGTACTATCATCAGGAACAAGGCACGACTAGTTGCTCAAGGCTACTCTCAAGTAGAAGGTATAGACTTTGACGAAACTTTCGCCCCTGTAGCTAGACTCGAGTCCATTCGTATATTGTTTGCTATTGCTTGTCATTTTAAAATCAAATTATTTCAAATGGACGTCAAGAGCGCATTTCTAAATGGGTTTTTAAATGAGGAAGTTTATGTAGCTCAACCGAAAGGTTTTGTAGATCATAAACAACCTAACCATGTTTTTCGTTTGAAATAGGCTCTTTACGGTCTGAAACAAGCACCGCGAGCATGGTACGAAAGGTTAACAAAGCACCTTTTGGAGAAGGGCTATACTCGAGGGGGAGCTGACAGGACTCTCTTTGTGAAGCATTATCAAAATAATTTCATTGTAGCACAAATCTATGTCGATGACATTGTATTTGGTGCAACAAAAGATAATGATGCTTCTAAATTCGCGGAGACCATGGAAAGCGAATTTGAGATGTCCATGATGGGCGAATTGTCTTATTTTCTTGGATTGCAAATTAAACAAAATGATGAAGGTATTATTCACTTGAGTCAATCCAAGTATGCACTGGAGTTGGTCAAAAAGTTTGATCTAGAAAATTGTAAAGATTTTCCAACTCCAATGGGAACTAGCCACAAGGGACTTGGAAGTGAATCACATAGTGAGGATGTAGACGAGAAACTGTATAGAAGTATGATTGGAAGTCTACTTTACCTCACGGCTAGTCGCCCGGATATATCCTTTAGTGTTGGGATTTGCGCGAGATATCAATCAGCACCAAAGGAGGTTCACCTGAAAGCGGTGAAACGGATCATCCGGTACATCAAAGGATCAATTAACTTCGGAATTTGGTATCCTATGGGAACAAGTCTGGACATTGTTGGATACTCAGATGCCGATTGGGCAGGATCAGTGGATGATCGCAAAAGCACGAGTGGTGCATGCTTCTATCTTGGCCATTGCCTTGTTGCATGGCACAGTAAAAAGCAGAATTGCATAGCACTCTCGACTGCCGAAGCGGAATACATTTCAGCTGGAAGTTGCTCAACTCAACTCATTTGGATGAAAAGCGTATTGAGTGACTTCCGCATTTCAGCATCTTCGGTAACAATTCTTTGTGACAACACAAGTGCAATTAACATTTCTAAAAACCCTGTGTTGCACTCTAGAACAAAACATATTGAACTTAGATATCATTTTCTTAGAGAGCTAGTTGAATCAAATACTCTTCAACTTTCATATATTTCAACTGAAGATCAATTAGCTGACTTTCTAACAAAACCTTTGGATCAAAAACGTTTTATTCATTTACGAAAAGCAATTGGGATGCTTTCCTTGAAATAATCTTCTTTTTGAAATCTTTGCTTAGGATAGGTTTTGTATTTGTATTTGTTTTGTTCTATTCAATATCTATGTTTGTACATAGGACATTAATTGAGCATAGATCATAATTGACTTTAATTACATCTGTTCACACATTTAGAAATTTATTATGCGTTTGCCATCATAATATTTCACTGTTGCAATGATCATTTATGTTAATTAAATCATCTTCTAAAAGTGATCAAAGTCAATTTCTCTCTCAATGATCTCTTGGTATAGTCATTATCTTATTTGACTGTTTAGTCGAGTATGAAATCGAGATCAATTTTTGGTTGAATACTTTATATCTTAAATAATTGATAGCCAATTGAGGGGGAGTCAAAGATAATGTAAAATGCTCAAAAGATGTGGAAAGAGTTACATCCCAATGAGGAGTGTGAAAACTACCACCACATGGAGGAAAGAGCTACCACCTCGGTCGTCCGAGTATTGTGTGCAGCTACCACATGTATACCAAGCATGGTTGTTCAAATTTTTTGATTAAGTAAAATGCATATTGAAATACTTGACTCTGTCAAATTTCAAGGTTGGTATAAGGTGGGATTTCTTAAAGAAAGATGCTCAAAGAGCCACTCTCTTCAACAGATTGTCTAGAAATATTATCTACTATATTTGGGATTTCAAACATCTATTGATCTTTGTATTTCATTTTCTTTACTGAATTGATGATTTGATAAAGGCATTACTCATAAGATCAAGTTAGATGTGATTGAAGGTGTTCAACTTTAAGGGATTTAATTCTTGTAAATTTTCGTTTCATTTTTGGATATTATTGATAGATTTGGCATAATCTAATTCTTGTTGTATGAAACGATGATTTTTGTTTAAAGTTGATACACATTTGTGCTTACAATCTTTTTCTGGATTTTCCTGAATTTCTCTGAAATTTTCTTAAGAAAAAGTTGGGGCCGATCCGGATCGGCAAGGTGATCCGGATCCCGAACGCAGGTTTTCTCCTGCGGGCTGACGATCCGGATTGGACCTTCCGATCCGGATCCCGAACGCAGTTTTCTCACTGCGGGTAGCCGATCCGGATCGCAAGCTCGGGAGGATCCGGATCGCGGCTAGGTTTTTATAAAGAACAAAAGGGTTTTGATTTCTTTTACTCCAATCTTTTGTTCAAAAGTTTCCAGAACGCTTCTCTCTAGATTTCATCCTCCTTGGAAGCTTTCAAACTCAAAGTTCTTCAATTCCAAGTAAGTTTTATTGATCAAAATCTCGGTTTTTCACCGTTTTTCTCTTTTCCTCCTCAAACGCACGAATTTCTTGGATCAACTTTGTTTGTGGATGGTTTTTGATCAAATTTCTTTTGAAATAAGAACTCTGGGTAGTTTAGTTTTGATTATATGCTAGGTTTTCTCCTGATTAACGGATTTTTAGGCTTCGATTTCTAAAATTTCGGTTTTAGGGCATATAATAAGGATTTTCGAAATTCATGCAATTGATCTACTTTTAAAAGTCCTTTTGCAAAACTAATTTGATTCTTGGCTTCTCTACATGATTATGATTGTTTGGGTACAATTTTTCAAATTTTTGAAAACTAAGAATTTTTGTGTTCTTGAGTTGGTCTTCACAGGATTTAAATCTTCTCAAAGCATTTGGATCAATGGGATTCTCATGGATCATTCTTTTGTTGGTCACAATAGTGCACACTCGGGCCACAAACAAATTAAAGAGAGCTAGAAAACACAACAAAAAGGTGAATTTGTCGAGGTCAGTGATACAGAGGTGGATTGTCACGAGATAGATTGGACTGCACTGACAGATGATGATGAATCATTGCCTGAACAAAAGGCGTCCGATGCTTCGAAAGGAAAAGCACCCATGGACAAAGGAAAAGCGCCTATGACTAAACCAACCATCTCTGTGAAAAGGAAACGAGTAACTAGACGTTTGGACTACGACGAGACGCTGATTTTAACACACCGATTGTTCCTGACTCCCCGCCTCGCGTGGAAGGAGTGTTCGTCAGCATGGATCGCGTTCGAGCGTTTGAACGTCGTGAATGCATCGGTGAACGTCATGTCAACATTGAAGCTCTCCGAAATCACTCACCTGAGTTTGGAACCTTGATTGAGCAAGCTAATCTCATCCAAGTCTGCCGATTCCCCGAACTACTTGGGTATTGTTTGTATCGTGTAAGGACCTTTTACACGAATGCAACACATCTTCAAGAAGGAGAACATGGATCAATGCATTTCTATACAATTATCCAAGGGATGAAACTTAAAATCACTCCGCAGCTAATTGGCGAAGTTCTTGGAATGGAATCTAACACATTGGGGGTCAACTTTTTGAAAGGAAAAAGTTTAACGAATGCCTTGTGGCGAACAGTGATAGATAAAATTTGTTTGGAAGGAACGAATTCAGCTAATGGTAAAAGTGTAAAATCCAAACATCTTCGACTGGAATACCGATTTCTAAATTTCATCACGTGTTACAACATTCTACCTAACATGCAGACTAAGGTCGTGAGATGGGAGAGACTGCTGTTCCTATATCTCTTAGGTCATCCCTCTGAGGCTGTAGGATTGAACATGAATATCCCCTACATAATTTGGAATAGAATGTCAAAATATATTGTGCATCCTCATCCTTCTGAGCGACTTCCGTTTCCGTTAATCATCATGAGGATCTTACAAAAGTTTGACATTGATATAAGCTCGACATCTTATCAACACTGTTGGGGGATGATAGATGAGTCAACGATTGTGAAGTCACTTCACAAACTACCACATGTTACTCCGACACATTCCACTGGAAAGAAACCTTGTGTCGGCACCTCGGCCTCACCGTCTCAACAAGCATCAGAACAAAGGCGAATGTCTGAAGAACTCGAGATCATAACGGCATCCCAAATTACATTGACCAAGAAAGTAAATTCAATGAGGAAATTGATCAAGAACATGTTCACTAAGATGGGATATAGTGCGTCTAAGGACTCAGACTCGGATGACTAATTTGTGCTTTAACAATTTTTGTGCAAATTTGTGCAGGATTTTATCTTTTTAGACTTTAGTTCAGCTTTTAGGACTTACTTTTAGTTCTAGTTCTTATTTTTCGGAACAATTTTGAAATCTTTAACTCTCCTTAAATTTTTGTGTTTTTGGCTGATTTTGTGACAAAAAGGGGGAGAGAGTTTATAGAGAACTTGAACAATGCTTGAACAATGATTGATTGAACAATGATGATGATGTGCATGGACATCAAGGTAAGGGAACTTGAAAATCTTGATGATGAAGATTTTGTATACATCAAGGTAAGTATGATCTCAACTTCAACTTGAGGTTTTTCGTTTGTTGAATGCATGCCTCGACTAACTATTTGCTAACTATTTGGGCATGTAATATAACTAACAAGTTGATGTTCACTAACAAGTTTGTGACACTTGGTTTT
>JAQNDB010000619.1:0-74451 GCA_029204045.2 Tillandsia leiboldiana | reverse complement strand
CCTTGCTAGAATTTCGAACAAAGACCGGTCAAGGGGGTACCTAACCTTTCACTACACTCAAAACATTGTGTGGGGCGTGGTGTCAAAAAGAAAACCATCCGACTTGCACACCTAACTTGAATCAACGTCGGTACCAAAACGGCCCTTGGAATTTTGCATATGATCTTATTGGTGACCACACGCAACCATCCTTTGGAGGTAAATGGTATCTATTTCTTTTGGTTGATTTTCTCTCGGTTTCTTGGGTAGCATTTTTAAAAGAGAAAGCTGATACTTTTGATTCTTTCACGAGATTTGACTTCGTATTATGATTGAAAAGAATGAAAAGATCATTCGTGTTAAAGTGTAGGAGGTGGAGAATCATAAATCTAAATTCATTGATTTTTGCACTTCCAACGGCATTAAGCATGAATTCTCAGCACCCTATACACCTCACAACAGAATGGTGTTGTCGAGCGCAAAAACAGGGTTTTCCAGAGATGGCACGTGTTATGCTTCATAGCCGAATTTACCTCTACATTTTGGGCTGAAGCTGTGAACACTGCCAATCTATGTTATTAATCGAGTTTATTTGTGCCCGGGAACGTTAATACACCATATGAACTATGGTGTTGTAGAAAACCCACATCAAATATTTTGATCTTCGGGAGTCTAGTTACATTTTACGTGACCGCGAAAATCTTGGAAAGTTGGACTCTCGAAGTGACGAAGGAATTTTCTTGGGGTATTCTCGAATAGTAAAGCATATCGGGTATTTAACTTGGATCTAAGACGATCGTAGAATCTATAAATGTTAAAGTAGATGAAGCTTTTCACTTTGCATCTGATAAATCTACCCCTGATATCTCTCTTGATGATGATACTCCTGTAAATGCATCTTTCATGATAATACTTCCAATATGAATGAATGCATCTAATGGTTCTTCAAGCTTATCTGATGTGCAGGAATCATCTCATGTACCTCCGAGTACTCTATTACAACAAACGTTTACGCATCTCCAGAGGGATCATCCTGAATCAACATCATTGGAGCCCACAAGAAGGAGTCACAACTCGGAGACAGTTGGTTTGGATTCGCATGTTATGTTTCCACGATCGAACCAAAGAACGTCGATGAAGCTCTTCAGGATGACTACTGGATTGAAGCAATGCAGGAAGAGCTCCATCAGTTTGAACGCAACAAAGTCTGGGAATTAACGACGCCTCCTGAAGCACACCTGTGTTGGTACACAATGGATTTTCAAGAACAAGAAAAATGAGGATGGTAACCATCATCAGGAACAAAGCACGTTTAGTTGCTCAAGGGCTACTCTCAAATAGAATGTATAGACTGTCCACGCCCGGGGTCGAAACTGCGACCCGGCCCCGCCGTCCAAACAGATCCGCCCCTATGCCAACCTGCATAGGCTAAGCGTCCTACCTGCAAGAAAGTACTATAACTAAACAGATATCAGAGCTAATAAAAAATCTGTTGTAACTAAAATCAATCACTGTACAACTGGAATAAAACAACACTGTCTGCCTCCCGAAATAATAATAATACAATAACCTCAAGTACAAGCTCTAAACCCAACCGGAGGTAACTCCAATATACAACAGTGTACAGTCTCTCAATACAAAATATCCTCACACAAAAGTCTCTCAAAGAGGAAAAAGAAACAACTAATCCACTGATGATCTCCTCTGAAGGGTGCCGCTACTCTCCAACGACGGGTAGGGATCTAGCTCGCGACTCCCTCGCACGATCAACATCCGCAGAGTCGGCAACACCCGCTAAGACTCTGCAAAACAAAGGAGAGGAGAGGAAAAAGGGGGAAACCCCCAAAGGGGTGGAAACTACACCAAAAAGGGAGTTCTCAGTGGGTACCACCGCCAGACCACGACGGTCTGCCCACCAAGTCCTCAAGAGACAAAAAACTAACCCAGTCATAAGACTGAAATGAGTAGGCTGGAGACTCTCGACAGCTACCCTGCCCCTAACTAAAGGCAAAAAGGGGGAGAACCAAACAGTGGTATGCAACCACTAGCACATGAAGTGCACCATCGACCCAATCGAGCTGACTGCCACATCTGGTCCAGTCAAACCTGCGCCCCCTACAACCACCTCCCGCTGACGGGCAGGAATTACGTAGGGCGTCCAAACGGACTAGCTCGCTATCGAGTAGAGGATCATGCAGGCTATGGTCAAAATCCACGCTCTCTCTCAGAACGGATAGAATCATGATGCTCACAACCTCTCACACAGCGGTCAAAGTACTCGCAACAACACGGGACCACCGTCAACCAGACGGCTCTCAACAATACTAGCACTGCTCTAAACTCAACTACCAGTCTGCACTCGGCCCCCGGCACGAGTGTAACAATAAAAGTATTTGACCGAAATAAACTCAATCGAATGAACCGGTATAAAACCCGGTACTGCCTGCTCTGTCACCAATCTCCCGAACTCAGTATCTCCACTGTCCAAATGACCGGAACCCAACACGGTCTGACCGGCACCCGACGGTCTGACCGGAACCCAACACGGTCTGACCGGAACCCAACACGGTCTGAAGCCTACTCCGGAGCGGCACTCGAGGGGAGCTACCCACACGAGTAAAGCATCTCTGTCATCAATATCACCAGTATCTCAAAACAGCAGGACTTGATCATCAATCTGATCAAAGTGGGAAAACTCAACCACCAAGGAAAGACCCGACCTCAATCGGATGCACTAAACGATAAGTGGGAAACTCCATCCACTAAAGAAAACTGATACCCAATCAGGTGCATAGAGAAACATCCGGTCAACCCGCCCAATATCCGCGGTTGCCGCAAAGCCCCACAACTAAGCCAACCTGTCCCAGACACGAAGTCCTGACTACCCTATCCAGACCCCTGCTCGAACCCGAGCAACACTGACCACTTGACTAGCAAAGGCGGAGAAAGGAAAAGCATGGTTTCTCCTAAGTCAAGTTCCCATAAGTAGTGCAGCAGTAAAAGATGGCCTAACTACATGACCATACAAGCATGCAAAAGTCCTCAAGGAAATAAAGGGGGGGGGGGTAAAGCATAATAATAGATCCTTTAGGAATAAACAACATGCCGGAATTCCAAAACTAGACCTGTCCACAATTCAGGTTCATCAATAGAACGATCATAATAACTCCTCAGAGTACAAATCCGCACATAGCTACGAAATCCTGTCCCAAAGCATAAACCAACCACATGAAAGGCTATGTGCTAACATGGCATGTTACATAATCTCATAGGGTAACATTATCCTAGGTAAGCTTACACTAGTCATCACATAGATGTCCAAGTCATGCAAGTCCTCAATATACCTCATAAATACTATTCTTGCAATCATTTATACAAATATCATTATCAAGCTTACCTACTTACCAACATAAACCATGTACCCTAAACATGCATGCATCAGTCATAGAGGGGTGACATCCCACAAGTGTGCTTATATTGCCACAACATACTCAATGCCTTAAATAGTTACTGCTATTAAGCTTACCCACCTGAAGCGCTTAAACCAAGGCAAACCTGAAGTCGGTGAAGTGGGTAGACGCCCAGGGTCCAAAATCTGCCAACATAACACCCTCGGTACAAGTCGCGCAAGCCTTGGCTCCAAACAACTGAAAACACCCCTGGGTACAACAATAAGGCTCAACATTACACTTTTATTCCCAAAATTAACCAAGTATACACAGTCTGAAAATCAGTCCCAAAGTCGTGCTTAATTCACCTGCCGAAAGTGCCCAGAAAAATCCATAAAAATACCACAGTAATCCTCGCGTCGATACCTTCGAAACGAGTACCTGCACGTCCAATTCCGAGCCCCGTAGGCCGAGTTACAAATTCCACAGTACAGGTGCGCAAAACCACACAGCAACATAACTGTAATTCCATTTACAGATAAGGGGAAGAACATATACCTTCGGGCAAAACTCAGAAAAATCCAATAAAAATACTGTGATATTCCTTGCGCCGAGTAGATGAAAAAAGTGTATAAGCACGTCGTCAAACGATGCCCGGTTGCGGAGATAACGCCGAAATACCAAGCCGCTGTCCAAATCTCCTTCACAGAAATGGGGTCACAGTAAGCTCGAACAAACACCTCGAAAAGCACGAAATGAGGGAAAGCTGAAATACCAAGATCGTAGATCTGTCCGTCGCGAATCCAGCGGCGAAGAAATCACGCGAAAAGGTGGTCGGAGTAGGCCGGGGGAGCTCGCGCACCGAAACGCGACGAAGGGGAACCAAAAGGACGAGCGTCGCGCCGCGCCGTAAAAATGGAAACCTCGATAAGCGTGCCACCAAAAATCCCAAAACTTTGCAGAAGGATGCAGCCAAACTCGGGGATCATCTTTGCTGAAGGCACCCAGGCGAGAGGAGGCTCGGAAATGGCGGAAAAAGGGGAAAGAAGGAGGCTCGGATCGCTTTATAGGCTGCAGAAACAATTGAAGAAATACCGGATATGTCCCAATTTCCGGGCGCAGGGAACTTTCGGGCGCGTACTGTAGCAGCCCGAAATCCCCGCGCGCGCGCACTGTAGCCGCCCGAATCCACCCTGGGCCTCCACGTCGCCCGCCAAACAGGCGACAGCAACCCCCGCCGCTCCCCGCGCGACACGTGGAGCCCCCCAGACGCCGACACGTGTCCACCCCAAGCGCGGGAACCGCCCGTCAACGCGCCCACGTGGCGCTCTGCGCCCGCCGCCTGCGCCTCTGCGCGCACGCTTCCCGAGGGCGCCCGCAGGTGCACCGGTGGACCGGGTGCACGTGACCGGCCAACCGGTGTGCGCTCACGTGTCCCCCCCACCGGTCCACCGTACACCCGCCTTTCCCGTGGGACCGCGCCCGCTGCGCCGGCCCCAACCGGGAACCGCACCTGGCCCGCGACCGGTGCACGCCTCCGCGGTGGACCGGCCAACCCGCCTGAGCCTGCTGCTCCGCCGCGCTCCGCCGCTGCGGCCGCCGCGCGCCGCCGCCGCCGGTGCCGGAACAGTACCCTTGCCTCGAAAAAACATGCCGAATCACCCGGACTCCGGAAAAAGCAAGTGAATAGTCCATTTCATCGTTTTCGCGCGCTGAATCCAATCCGAAGTCCAATTTGCCAAATTCCAACTCTAAAAAATTGCCGAAGGCATCCGGGAAGATGTTCCTTGATCCAAACTTCGCGCTGGGTTCCAATTTTAATATCCATGACGCGCGAAACCACTTCTGGAGCTCCGACGGAGTCCACCGATCACCCACGTGATCCATTTAACACACTGAGCCCAACACTAATGTCCAATTGGGGCACAAATCCACCAACACGCCACATAGGCCCCCGGGAGCTGTAGATGAACCAGTCAATCTCATCGTGGGATCCAGGTCCTCACATCCCCCCCACTAAGGAAAGTTTCGTCCTCGAACTAGCTCAAATCCCCCAAGGGTCCCACATATCACGGGTAGGTATCCATCAATAACGCCTCCAGCTCCCAAACATCACTCACTCCCCGTGATACTACCCCAACAACAACAACAACAAGTACGGCATGGCCGACACGCGATTTTCTCATCTCTCGAGCCAGAAATCGCAACGGGCGTCCCTCGTACTCCATCAATCACAGATCTCAAAAGGGGCAAGTCAATCACGGGCGAGGGATCCAAAAGCAAAACACTCCTGAGCTGAGACGTGAAACAACACAGAGGCCCCATCAAGAGCCGGGGGAAAACAGAATAATAATCAGCGCAACACGCACCAAACCACCTCCTGGTGTCTACTCCACCAGGACGACCCGAAGTATACCCACAGATTCATCCTATGAGGAAAAGGATCCAATAAGCTGGGGTCTTCACGCGGTTACTTCCGATCCAAATTACCCGAGTGGCCCGACTCAACCACGGGCGCCCTCAAAAGGGATCCTCAAGAGACGCAATCTCATGCCACGTGTTGGCCACTCAACATGCCAACAAAACCCCGACAGACCCACGGGTCGAAAAGGATGCCTTGACGGGACCAAACCGTCAGTAAACGGGAGTGAAAACTGGCTCGAAAGGCGATCATAATGCGGATGCCCAAACTTGCGGTCAAAAATCCCAAACCATCAACCACAATCCGCGAAAATCCCACTCAAGATGCTGAGTAATCAGAACTGATAGCCAAGCAGGCATGGCCTACGCCCAGGTATATCAATCCAAGCTGGAAATAAAGGACGTACAGAAAAGGCTCAACTGTGGAATCCAAGCTGCCTGCCATAACACTCATAGGGTTGGACTAATGAAGTGTGGACCGAAGATCCACCCACGGTAACTCTACCGCCACAATGGGAGGCATCACTAAATCACACAATTCCATCTCCCAAGACAGGAAACACTAGCATTGGCGCTAATATCAGACACATTATCCATTGGCCATGCTCTCTCGGCACCGCCAAGTCTAGAAGCTCCTCACCATCAAAAATGAAAAGTTGGTCTCAGTCAACTTGAATAACATCCATTAGGTCGGGTTCCACGCCGCCCCTACGGCTCGAACAAAGCGACCCAAGAAGGTATGCTTCTGCAGCTACAACTTGTACCTCAATAACTTGGCATACCACTTCATCCACACGGGCATGGTAGCACATCCACAAAGTGCTCCTCGTGCTCCAAGTCACTCTGGGAGGGAATCAAAAATATCCTCGGAAAACACCACTCCCAGTACCGTCCAAGCACAACTGGGACATACAATCCCTCAGATCTTGAAGTCCACAGGGCATTCGTCATTCCATTGGGCCTCGCTAACAACTCATAATGCCCCCACCGTGTCCAAAACGCCATCTAGGCGAAGTCCTCGGCTGTCCAACTCCAAGTGGGTACTCGCATCATACACCAACTGCCGGAGTATAACTCCATCATAAGGTCCTAGATACCATAAAAGGACCCTCACATTCGTGTATCAATGACGTGGCATCACCACTGTGTACAACGGCGTGGCACTAGGTCAAACAGACCCCTCGATCCATCGGACCCTGCACACAGTGCCATCGGCTCTCTCTCAGCTCCTACCGGCGATATCCAATGAGGTGCTGTCCAGGGTGGCGCGGTTCCTCGAACCACGTCAAACGCAATCTCTATCTCCCTAACCGGCGGCATTACCAACAACTAAGGTGAAATCACACACGGGATCTCGCGGGACCAGAGTGCTCTAACAACCTCAACGAGCAAGCCTCCAATTGCCCCGCCTTGCAGAAGATCAAAGTCCTCTCTTGCCGCAGTCGAACATCCTGTGGCATAGTGCCAACAATCTCAAGCATAAGGTCAAAACACCTAATTGCCATAATTTCCAATAATTCTGCCGGTATCTCGCGGTCCTCGGCCGCACTGGACATGATCCAAAAGCCTCCTCCACGTGCACAACAACAACAGGAACCTGTACCTCTAGTGCACGTGGTAACAAATCTGCCTCTAACCCATGTAAGAGTGGAACATGCTCTAACTCCGACTATCGTGGTGAAATCCCACCTGCGACACTCAATCCACTACCGTGGCGCCCTCCAACCGGCGGCACAGATTCATCCGCTCAAAGCAAGTGGTTGTCGCTCAATCTGCCTGAAAATCAGGGCTACCACTAGGAAGCACGACCTCTGTCTCTGATCACATTGAGGCGACGAACAGATCCTCCGCAGATAACAAATCCACGCTATCGCTGCGCCACTCAAATAAAAATACTGATGTTGCCTTCGGGGTCCACCCGACCTCTGACATCTCGGGAACTCGTTATCCAGGAAAAGAAATTAGACATGCCCCTGCCGGCCGATCTGTCCTCCATCATCCGGCGCCAAGCGCCAAAATCCAGAACTCACCTCTGGCGGCTGATCCCTATCCAAAGGAACTGCAATGCCACGCTCCATACATAATGCCTGCTCCAACGAGGCGGCTAAACCTACAATGGAGGGACTGAATAACAGAAAGGTGTCCTGGCGCAATCCACTCCCAGTCTCATATATCCTATGCGCCTCGTCCCTCGAATCTGGAGCGCGCAGTTCAACAACTGCATACACCCTCTAGCACAGGGAGGCTCTCAATTAATCACTCCATCACCACCAGCCACGACTCTGCCTCCAAAGGCTCCCAACTCAATCTTACGAGTCGGGGTGGTTCATCTACCAAATACGGCTCAATAGGTCGATCATGTCCCACCGCTCACCAGCTGTCAACCATCCACCCTGCCTCGGTGCCTCGACACTAAACATTGGCACAGAGGGGGCTACTCAGTGCTCCGACAACTGTGTCACCAAGACCAGCAGCTCCCTCAGCCGCTGACAAGCCTCAGACAATCCTGTCATCTGGGTCCGGGGTTCTCTGACCTCAATCCAGGTATCCGGCCCAAAACCAACTGCTCAAGCTCAACAGCTATGACAGGATGCACACGGGTCAAAACCCAGCGTCGGGGAGACAACGCTCGCCACGACGAAACAACAAAACAGCACACAACAACACTCGACCCAATCCAGCGAAAGTCTAAAGCATGTCACCCGTTCCACAGCATTATGTTGTCTGCAGCCAACATATTCACTTAGGAGAATAAACATGCCAATCACTCCTCCCGTCCCTTGGGAGAGGTATAAAACTCAATCAGGACTCTCGCTAAAAAAATCACGACTCTCACAAAGTCAACCAAGGGTCCAAACCATAAGCCTAGGGTTTCTAAGTCCACCATGGACCTACAACCTAGGCTCTGATACCACTCTAATCTGTCACGCCCCGGGGTCGAACTGCGACCCGGGCCCGCCAAACGATCCGCCACCTATGCCAACCTGCATAGGCGAAGCGTCCTACCTGCAAGAAAGTACTATAACTAAACAGATATCAGAGCTATAAATAAAATCTGCTGTAACTAAAATCAATCACTGTACAACTGGAAATAAAACAACACTGTCTGCCTCCCGAAATAATAATAATACAATAACCTCAAGTACAAGCTCTAAACCCAACCGGGAGGTAACTCCAATATACAACAGTGTACAGTCTCTCAATACAAAATATCCTCACTACAAAAGTCTCTCAAAAGAGGAAAAAGAAACAACTAATCCACTGATGATCTCCTCTGAAGGGTGCCGCTACTCTCCAACGACGGGTAGGGATCTAGCTCGCGACTCCCTCGCACGATCAACATCCGCAGAGTCGGCAACACCCGCTAAGACTCTGCAAAACAAAGGAGAGGAGAGGAAAAGGGGGGAAACCCCCAAAGGGTGTGAGAACTACACCAAAAAGGGAGTTCTCAGTGGGTACCACCGCCAGACCCGACGGTCTGCCCACCAAGTCCTCAAGAGACAAAAACTAACCCAAGTCATAAGACTGAAATGAGTAGGCTGGAGACTCTCGACAGCTACCCTGCCCCTAACTAAGGCAAAAAGGGGGAGAACCAAACAGTGGTATGCAACCACTAGCACATGAAGTGCACCATCGACCCAATCGAGCTGACTGCCACATCTGGTCCAGTCAAACCTGCGCCCACCTACAACCACCTCCCGCTGACGGGCAGGAATTACGTAGGGCGTCCAAACGGACTAGCTCGCTATCGAGTAGAGGATCATGCAGGCTATGGTCAAAATCCACGCTCTCTCTCAGAACGGATAGAATCATGATGCTCAACCTCTCACACAGCGGTCAAAGTACTCGCAACAACACGGGACCACCGTCAACCAGACGGCTCTCAACAATACTAGCACTGCTCTAAACTCAACTACCAGTCTGCACTCGGCCCCCAGGCACGAGTGTAACAATAAAAGTATTTGACCGAAATAAACTCAATCGAATGAACCGGTATAAACCCGGTACTGCCTGCTCTGTCACCAATCTCCCGAACTCAGTATCTCCACTGTCCAAATGACCGGAACCCAACACGGTCTGACCGGCACCCGACACGGTCTGACCGGAACCCAACACGGTCTGACCGGAACCCACCACGGTCTGAAGCCTACTCCGGAGCGGCACTCGAGGGGAGCTACCCACACGAGTAAAGCATAAGTGGCAAACTCCATCCACTAAAGAAAACTGATACCCAATCAGGTGCATAGAGAAACATCCGGTCAACCGCCCCAATATCCGCGGTTGCCGCAAAGCCCCCAACTAAGCCAACCTGTCCCAGACACGAAGTCCTGACTACCCTATCCAGACCCCTGCTCGAACCCGAGCAACACTGTCCACTTGACTAGCAAAGGCGGAGAAAGGAAAAGCATGGTTTCTCCTAAGTCAAGTTCCCATAAGTAGTGCAGCAGTAAAAGATGGCCTAACTACATGACCATACAAGCATGCAAAAGTCCTCAAGGAAATAAAGGGGGGGGGGGGGGGGGGGGGGGGGGGGTGTAAAGCATAATAATAGATCCTTTAGGAATAAACAACATGCCGGAATCCCAAAACTAGACCTGTCCACAATTCAAGGTTCATCAATAGAACGATCATAATAACTCCTCAGAGTACAAATCCGCACATAGCTACGAAATCCTGTCCCAAAGCATAAACCAACCACATGAAAGGCTATGTGCTAACATGGCATGTTACATAATCTCATAGGGTAACATTATCCTATGTAAGCTTACACTAGTCATCACATAGATGTCCAAGTCATGCAAGTCCTCAATATACCTCATAAATACTATTCTTGCAATCATTTATACAAATATCATTATCAAGCTTACCTACTTACCAACATAAACCATGTACCCTAAACATGCATGCATCAGTCATAGAGGGGTGACATCCCCACAAGTGTGCTTATATTTGCCACAACATACTCAATGCCTTAAATAGTTACTGCTATTAAGCTTACCCACCTGAAGCGCTTAAACCAAGGCAAACCTGAAGTCGGTGAAGTGGGTAGACGCCCAGGGTCCAAAATCTGCCAACATAACACCCTCGGTACAAGTCGCGCAAGCCTTGGCTCCAAACAACTGAAAACACCCCTGGGTACAACAATAAGGCTCAACATTACACTTTTATTCCCAAAATTAACCAAGAATACACAGTCAGAAAATCAGTCCCAAAGCCGTGCTTAATTCACCTGCCGAAAGTGCCCAGAAAAATCCAATAAAAATATCACAGTAATCCTCGCGTCGATACCTTCGAAACGAGTACCTGCACGTCCAATTCCGAGCCCCGTAGGCCGAGTTACAAATTCCACAGTACAGGTGCGCAAAACCACACAGCAACATAACTGTAATTCCATTTACAGATAAGGGGAAGAACATATACCTTCGGGCAAAACTCAGAAAAATCCAATAAAAATACTGTGATATTCCTTGCGCCGAGTAGATGAAAAAAGTGTACAAGCACATCGTCAAACGATGCCCGGTTGCGGAGATAACGCCGAAATACCATGCCGCTGTCCAAATCTCCTTCACAGAAATGGGGTCACAGTAAGCTCGAACAAACACCTCGAAAAGAACGAAATGAGGGAAAGCTGAAAATATCAAGATCGTAGACCTGTCCGTCGCGAATCCAGCGGCGAAGAAATCACGCGAAAAGATGGTCGAAGTAGGCCGGGGGAGCTCGCGCACCGAAACGCGACGAAGGGGAACCCAAAAGGACGAGCGTCGCGCCGCGCCGTAAAAATGGAAACCTCGATAAGCGTGCCACCAAAAATCCCAAAACTTTGCAGAAGGATGCAGCCAAACTCGGGGATCATCTTTGCTGAAGGCACCCAGGCGAGAGGAGGCTCGGAAATGGCGGAAAAAGGGGAAAGAAGGAGGCTCGGATCGCTTTTATAGGCTGCAGAAACAATTGAAGAAATACCGGATATGTCCCAATTTCCGGGCGCAGGGAACTTTCGGGCGCGTACTGTAGCAGCCCGAAATCCCCGCGCGCGCGCACTGTAGCCGCCCGAATCCACCCTGGGCCTCCACGTCGCCCGCCAAACAGGCGACAGCAACCCCCGCCGCTCCCCGCGCGACACGTGGAGCCCCCCAGACGCCGACGCGTGTCCACCCCAAGCGCGGGAACCGCCCGACAACGCGCCCACGTGCGCTCTGCGCCCGCCGCCTGCGCCTCTGCGCGCACGCTTCCCGAGGCGCCCGCAGGTGCACCGTGGACCGGGTGCACGTGGACCGGCCAACCGGTGTGCGCCACGTGTCCCCCCACCGGTCCACCGTACACCCGCCTTTCCCGTGGACCGCGCCCGCTGCGCCGGCCCAACCGGGAACCGCCACCTGGCCCGCGACCGGTGCACGCCTCCGCGGTGGACCGCGCACCCGCCTGAGCCTGCTCCGCCGCGCTCCGCCGCTGCCGGCCGCCGCGCGCCGCCGCCGCCGGTGCCGGAACAGTACCCTTGCCTCGAAAAACGTGCCGAATCACCCGGACTCCGGAAAAAGCAAGTGAATAGTCCATTTTCATCGTTTTCGCGCGTTGAATCCAAATCCGAAGTCCAATTTGCCAAATTCCAACTCTAAAAAATTGCCGAAGGCATCCGGGAAGATGTTCCTTGATCCAAACTTCGCGCTGGGTCCAATTTTAATATCCATGACGCGCGAAACCACTTCTGGAGCTCCGACGGAGTCCACCGATCACCCACGTGATCCATTTAACACACTGAGCCCAACACTAATGTCCAATTGGGGCACAAATCCCACCAACACGCCACATAGGCCTCCGGGAGCTGTAGATGAACCAGTAATCTCGTCGTGGGGATCCAGGTCCTCACATAGACTTTGATGAAACGTTCGCCCCTGTAGCTAGACTCGAGTCCATTCGTATCTTATTCGCTATTGCTTGTCACTTTAAAATAAAACTCTTTCAAATGGACGTTAAGAGCGCGTTTTTAAATGGGTTTTTAAATGAGGAAGTTTATGTGGCTCAACCGAAAGGTTTTGTAGACTGTAAACTACCTAACCATGTTTTTCGTGTGAAAAAGGCTCTTTACGGTTTAAAACAAGCACCGCGAGCATGGTACGAAAGGTTGACAAAGCACCTTTTGGAGAAGGGCTATACTCGAGGGGGAGCAGATCAGACTCTCTTTGTGAAGCATTATCAAAATAACTTCATTGTTGCACAAATCTATGTCGATGACATTGTGTTTGGAGCAACAAAAGATAATGATGCTTCTAAATTCGCAGAAACCATGGAAAGCGAATTTGAGATGTCTATGATGGGCGAACTGACATACTTTCTTGGATTGCAAGTGAAACAAAATGGTGAAGGCATCCATCTGTGTCAATCCAAGTACGCAAAGGAGTTGGTAAAGAAATTCGGATTAGAAGATTCTAAAGATTTTCCTACTCCTATGGGAACTAGCAATAAGGGATTAGGAAGTGAATCTCTTAGTGATAATGTAGACGAGAAACTCTATCGCAGCATGATTGGAAGTCTACTTTACCTCACAGCTAGTCGCCCGGATATATCCTTTAGTGTTGGGATTTGCGCGATATATCAATCAGCACCAAAGGAGGTTCACCTGAAAGCGGTGAAACGGATCATCCGGTACATCAAAGGAACTGTAAACTTCGGAATTTGGTATCCTATGGGAACAAGTTTAGATATTATTGGATACTCAGATGCCGATTGGGCAGGATCTGTGGATGATCGGAAAAGTACGAGTGGTGCATGTTTTTATCTTGGCCATTATCTTGTTGCATGGCATAGTAAAAAGCAAAACTGCATTGCACTCTCGACTGCCGAAGCGGAATACATCTCAGCGGGTAGTTGTTCAACTCAACTTATTTGGATGAAAAGCGTGTTGAGCGACTTCCGGATTTCAGCAACTTCGGTAACTGTTTTATGTGACAACACAAGTGCTATAAACATTTCAAAAAACCCTGTGTTGCACTCTAGAACAAAACACATTGAACTTAGATATCATTTTCTTAGAGAGCTAGTTGAATCAAATATTCTTCAAATTTCCTACATTTCAACTGAAGATCAATTAGCTGACATTTTAACAAAACCTTTGGATCAAAAACGTTTTATTCATTTGCGTAAAGCAATTGGAATCCTTTCCTTGAAATAAACCCTTTTTGAAACTCTTGTTTAGTTTAGGTTTTGTTTTTGTGTTTTTGTTCATTATCTATGCTTAGACATAGAATATTAATTGAGCATTAGTTTTATTGACTTTAACTGCATCCTTTTATATATTTAGAAATCTATTATGCTTTAGATGTCATAATATTTCATTTGATGCAATGATCATTTATGTAATTTAACTCATCTTTGTTTTGATCAAAGTCAATTTCTCTCTCGATGATCTCTTGGTACAGTTTTTATCTTATTTGACTGTTTAGTCGAGTATGAAATCGAGATCAATATTTGGCTGAATACTTTATATCTTAAATAATTGATAGCCAATTGAGGGGGAGTCAAAGAAAAAGTGTTATGCTCAAAAGATGTGGAAAGAGTTACATCCCAATGAGGAGTGTGAAAACTACCACCACATGGAGGAAAGAGCTACCACCTCGGTCGTCCGAGTACTGTGTGCAGCTACCACATGTATACCAAGCAAGGTTTTTCAAGTTTGATTAATTAAAATGCATATTGAAATACTTGACTCTGTCAAAATTTCAAGGTTGGTATAAGGTGGGAATTTTAATGATAAATGCTCAAAGAGCCACTCTCTTCAATAAATTGACTAGATATATTATCTAACTTATCTGGGATGTCAGACATCTATTGATCTTTGTATTTCATTTTCTTTACCGAATTGATGATTTGATAAAGGCATTACTCATAAGATCAAGTTAGATGTAATTAAAGTTGTTCAACTTTAAGGGATTTAATTTTTATAAATTTTCGTTTCATTTGTTGGATGCTATTGATAGATTTGGCATAATCTATTTCTTGTTGTATGAAACGATGATTTTCATTTAAAGTTGATACACAAAAGTGCTTACAATCTTTTTCTGGTTTTTCTAGAATTTCTCTAAAATTTTCTAAAGAAAAAGTTGGAGCCGATCCGGATTGGACCTGCCGATCCGGATCCCGAACGCAGATATTCTTCTGCGGGCAGACGATCCGGATTGGATCTGCCGATCCGGATCCCGAACGCAGTTTTTCACTGCGGGTAGCCGATCCGGATCGTAATCACGAACTGATCCGGATCGCGGCTAGGGTTTTATATAGAACAAAAGGGTTTTGATTTCTTTTACTCCAATCTTTTGTTCCAAAGTTTCCAGAGCTTCTCTCTCTAGATGTCATCCATCTTGGAAGCTTTCAAACCCAAGTTCTTCAATTCCAAGTAAGTTTTATTGATCAAAATCTCGGTTTTTCACCGTTTTTCTTATTCCTCCTCAAAACGTGATGAATTTCTTGTATTAATTACATTTGTGGATGGTTTTTGATCAAATTTCTTTTGAAATAAGAACTCTGGGTAGATTAGTTTTGATTATATGCTAGGTATTCTCAAGATAAACGGATTTTTGGTCTTCGATTTCAAAAATTTCGGTTTTAGGGCATATAATGGGAATTTTCCAAAATCATGCAATTGATCTATTTTTAAATTTCCTTTTGCAAAACTAATTTTATTCCTAGTCTCTCTACACGATAATGATTGTTTGGGTATAATTTTTCTAATTTTTTAAAATTAACAAAATTTTCGTGTTCTTGAGTTGTTGCTCACAGAATTTCTTTTCACAAGAAACCAATAGCAATGGTGATCACCTGGATCATTTTTCTTCTGGCTGCTATGGTACATACGAGAGACACTGTCAAGCCCAAGAGGGCTAAGAAGGCTAAGAAAGCGAAGAAAGCTAAAGATGATTCCGATACAGAATCTGAAACGGAATCAATTGATTGGGATGAGCTTCAAGTTGAAGCAACGACTGTTCCCACTGCTTCAAAGGGAAAAGCGCCTGCGGAAACATCGAAGGCTCCGCCTACTGCTGCTGAAAAAGGAAAAGCACCAATGACCTCTTCCTCCATATTCTTAAAAAGAAAAAGACTCGCTCGACGACCTGGACGAGCTCGAGGTATTGAAATAAATGAACCATGTCAAGAGAATCCAAAGAATATCTCTCAAATTGACACTGAATCTGAAGACGAAGAAGATTGGGACACATTTCTTGATGAAGTACAACAAGGTATTGATGAAGAAAATAAGGTTTACCTAAAGAACAAGAAGCTACTGAAGTCTTCCTCAATACTTAAGCAGCAAGCAAGGAAAAAGAATGTGCCAAGCAATGAACCTCTTGACAATTCACATTCTTTGCCAAGAAGATCTCCTCGGAATGAAGGGCAGACTGCTCCGTCAATCGTCACACAACGTTCTTCAACTTCCAGAAGAATTGACCAAAAGGGAAACCTGGAGTCTTCCATCAAACAAGAACAAGACAAAATGGCTCTAGGACTCAGAAAGATGTCCAAGGACATACATCAGATGAAACAAGAGTGTTCTACGATTTCGGGAATGCTTAAAGGAATTTTGAAAAAGCTGGGCTGCACGAGCTCTGAGGACTCCGCCTCGAATGACTCAGATTCAGATGCTTGAATCGTTTGTCTAATAATTTTCTTGTGCAGGAACTTCATTTTTTTTTTTTTTGTGCAGGTCTTTAAGTTTTAGTTTTAAGTTTTTGTTCTCAAACTTTGGGTACTTGAACTATTAACTATTCTCTCCATTTTGGTAATTTTTTTTTGGCTAACTTTTGTGACAAAAAGGGGGAGAGAGAAGTATAAACAATGATACTATGACACAATGGTTACTGAGAAAAATTGAAACTATAGAGGTAAGTATAACCTCAACTTGACCTCAACTTGCAAGGTAAGTAGAACTTCAACTTTCGGTTTTCATTCACAATGGTTACTGAGAAAACTTGAAACTATAGAGGTAAGTATAACCTCAACTTGACCTCAACTTGCAAGGTAAGTAGAACTTCAACTTTCGGTTTTCATTTGTGTTTGAATGCATGCCTCGACTAACTATTCAACTAACTATTTGGGCATGTAATATAACTAACAAGTTGATGTTCACTAACATGACATTTGGATGTTGATTGCATAAAAGATATGTTGGTGTTTTAACTATGATCAATTTACATATCTGAAGGTATAAATGTCATGGTAAGTATAAATGAGTTTAAACTTCATCTCTGTATGTGGTTTTTGAATGATATAAAATTCTTGAGGTATCTAACGATTTCTTTTGTCAAGAATGATTTCTTTTGCAGAGAGTACAGATGTCTAAGTCTAGAGTCTGTTTTAGGAGTTTAACTCATGTATTTTATTTTGGATCTCCATTGTAAATTTTTGTTGTATGGTGATAGCAACAAAAATATCTTTTTGAATTTTCTTGAGTGGATCTATGTTTTGTCACGAAACCGCCAAAGGGGGAGATTGTTAGGGAATTTGAGTTGGCGTATTTCGTGAATTCGGTTAAGTCTTGAAGATTGAAGGTAAAGGAAGTTGGATCATATAACTCAATCTCAAGAAAGAAGAATTCAAAAGGATCAGGTATGTTTAACTTAATATCTTTGGTGATCCGAATACTTCTTATAGCGTAGAAACACTTGGATGGATTTGTTATTGCATAAATATCAAAAACTGGACATGGGACATGTTCAGGATCCGGATCAGACTGTTCAATCCTGATCCCGAAGGTGGTTCGTTCATACACCAGTTCAATCCGGATCGTTGCTTCCCTTGATCCGGATCCCGAACACTGAGTTTACCATTTTATTTGAACGATTCGGATCAGGCTTCGCAATCCGGATCCCGAACGTTGATGTTTGGTGAACTGTATGAACGATCCGGATCAAGCACTTCGATTCGGATCCCGAACCTTCGTTTTTCTGGAAACTATTTTTCTCGCTACCACAATCCGGATCGCCGAACTCTGATCCGGATCGTCGTCATGTAAAATTCCAGAAAAAGATAGTTTTTGATCCTTATCTTCTTCCAAGGGTTTCTAACCTATAAATAGACCCTATGACTCTTTTTCTAGGGTTAATCCAAATAAGCCGTCATAATCAAATATCATCTTATACGGCTTAAGATCCACATATAGAGAAGAAAGGAAATCATAGTTTCGATCTTATGTTTCTTCATCTATATTGATTGATTTGATTCTAGGTTTTCGTACTCACATTTTGAGTAGAATCAAATCAATGAATACTTAGATGGTATTTCCGATCTATTTCTAATCTAAGTATTCGGCGGATCATCACCACCCAAAAAACAACGATTTACCCCAAAATCGGCGCGTGGACTCGCGTGGCCTTGTGGATTCAAGGTGCAACCGCTCTCGTGGATTCGGAGCGAGGTACGTTCGTGGATTCGAAGCGTGCTACTGGGTGAAGACCGTGGATTCGGTCGGACGTTGTGGACTCGACGTTGGACGCCGTGGATTCGGCGTTGGACGCACATCGTGGATTCGAGAAGCGTCGTGGAGCGAGCGGAGAAGATCAACTAGGAGCGTATGGAAAAGGTTGAGTCGTCTGTGAGTACGGTATATCACCTTGTACGTGTTTAATTCTAGTGGATTTCACCGTGTTATCGGTCCCGTGGTTTTTTACTCCAGTTTGGAGTTTTCCACGTAAAAATCTCTGCGTGTTATTTATTTTTCCGCATTGGGTTTTTATATCGCAAAGATTTTTGAGTGTTTATGGTTTACACCTATTCACCCCCCTCTAGGTGTTTTTTCCCCTATTTAGATCCTATTATACATATAACCCAACAGCGGGGAGCGACCCCGCTAACTCAAGTATCTCACAACTGGCATAAAATCCCAGGCTCAGCAGGCTATAATCCACGATCAAACAGATCGGAACTCAATGCTCAACTAGCATAACTCGGTCGGAGAAAGACTCCACGACTCAATCAGGAAATGCCCACACAATCTCAAAGCTATGTCGGAGAGACCTCGACGACTCAATCTCAGAAAGCTAACCCACTAAAAGAAAGTACAACATAGCTGGGACCGCCGTCAATCCAAACGGCTCCCAAAAAGATACCCCACTCATAGGCGAGAAGAACCGACTAACGCAGCAAAGGTCCGCGATTCCCGTTAGGCCGGCGCCTAGAACCCCAATCAAACAAGAACAGACTCTCAACTGGGATTGCTCTCAACTGACTGATAGAAGACACAACCCTTAGAGCCACTAAAAGGATAAAATTCCCTAGAATGGCTACTGAGGTTTTACCTGGCTGAATGAGGGAGACAGAGCCAAAACAGGATCAGCCTATCGAAGTTCTCGATCCTTTACCGTTCAGGGATTCAGCCCCTCTCGGTTAAAGCGGGAAACCGTCTCAACCTACGAAACTCACGGGCTGGAGATGTTCTATAGCCAGATCCGCGAAGGGTCCGAAAACCCTGGGAGACTAATACCTACGACCCTAATCAAACAAGAACAGGCTATAGGCGTAGCCTCCCGTTGTTTTCGACCCCAGAATGAAATCAGCCCTTAGAATCCAGACCACTCGAATCATCTCGAGTGGGTAAGTTTATAAGAAACAGTGACATTTATTACAGAAAACCATTTGATCTGAGAGAAATCTATTTTTTTAATGATTTTTAGTCTTTTTAGGAAAACAATTTGAAAACAAGTTTTATGTCCAAACCTCGAAGAGCTAATGCCCTCGTCCTATCAAACAAGAACAGACTCAGGCGACCCTGCGAGGCTTGGAAGAAAACATTGGCTGACTAAAATCATGTGTGCGCGTCCAAAAAGGTTTTGGGTTCAAGGTCCTGCTGTCACTAGTACACTACTGCCACTACCACTGTAGTGACAACCAACCAGAGAAAAACCCAAAGATCCGGGCCACCGTTTTCCCAAAACGGTTCCCAAAACACTAACACTGGCCTAACACGGCTACCAGACCCCACTCAGCCCCCAGGCCCGAGTGCAACATACGTCCCACAATGTCCTGACCACTCGGCCCACTATCCGGGCGAGGAACTCTAGGTCCAGAAAGATATGCAATGTGTGAGATGTCTAAAGCATAAAAGAACCTAGCCCAGATTAAGGTTCTCTATTGGTCTGGTTAAGCACATGCAACATATGACAGGGGTGCTAGTCAAGGTTCCAATAATACACTTATTCTAGCATGCTGAATCCTATCATAACAGAATTAGAAGGAAGTCCGCAGACTTAGAGAAAATCCAACCCACCTCGGTAAGCCACCAATTGCCCGTAGACACTTGCAATTGGCCTCCGCGCGATTCCTTGCCTCCACCGGAGTCCGCACGCAAAACGGAGCACGCCGCCAGAGCGCCGCCGGAGTTCGCATGCAAAACGGAGTCCGCATGCAAAACGGTGCATGTCGCCGGAGTCCGCACGCAAAACGGAGCACGGTGCCAAAATTCGCGTGCAAAACGGAGTTCGCACGCAAAACAGAGCACGCCGCCGGAGTCTGCATGCAAAACGGTGTAGTAAAACACGGTCCCTAACACGCAAAAAGGCACAGGGTCAAATCCAATGTCCAAAAGGACGCCTCAAAACTGTGCCAAAAATACCGCAAAAATCAACACGCGGGACCTACCTCGACAGCGTCGCACCGCCCATCTGGCTAAATGGAACGCCTTGCGCGCTCCACGAGGTCGCAGACGTGCCGCTCCACCCTACGAAACCTCCTCCCACTCTCTCCCCATGTGCTCGGTTGGAGAAGAAAAGGATGAACAGAGGAGAAAAATGG
Source organism: Tillandsia leiboldiana (assembly GCA_029204045.2). Classification (NCBI taxonomy): domain Eukaryota; kingdom Viridiplantae; phylum Streptophyta; class Magnoliopsida; order Poales; family Bromeliaceae; genus Tillandsia; species Tillandsia leiboldiana. The sequence continues at coordinate 53,887 of JAQNDB010000619.1, read as the reverse complement.
TGTGCGGGGAGAAGGAAGAAGAGAAGAAGAGAGGGAGAAGGAGGGGAGGGGGTTCCATGGAGCCTACACACGGGTCCCCCCAATGGGGAACCGCCAAATGGCGGTCCACCACACAGCAGACGCGCGGACCAGGCACAGGCGCGCGCCCCCTGCACCACGCGGCGCGCGTCCCAGCGCGCCACTAGGGCGCAGCAGCCCGCGCGCCACACGGGCGCGTTACTCCGCGCCACCCAGGCGCGGGACACCCCGCGCGCCACACGGGCGCGCGCCCCCCCACATGGCGGCCCCCGCGCTGACCCGCGCGGAAGGCGCGCTTCACCAGCGCGCCAGCTGCGCACCTTGCGCAGCACGCCACGCACCTCGAACCGCGTGCCAACGCCTCGGGATCTGCACGCGTCTCGAGATTCGCGCACGTTTCGCCCGTTTAAGCCCGGAAATAGCCAATTTTGACTGTTTTCGCGCGCTGAGTCCGTTTTGGGCATCCATTCGACGCCAAACGGACTCAATACACCAAAAATAGGTGTTTTCTCACCACCAAGCATGTCACGCCCCGGGGTCGAAACTGCGACCCAGGCTCGCTAACAGATCCGCCACCTATGCCAACCTGCATAAACGAAGCGTCATACCTGCAAGAAAAGTACTACAGCTAAACATATATCAGAGCTATAAATACAAAACTGCTATATGACTAAAATCAATCACTGTACAACTGGAAATAATACAACAATGTCCGTCTCCCAAAAATAATAATAATACAATATCCTCATATACAAGCTCTGAACCCAACCGGGAGGTATCTCCAATAAATAGACCAGTGTACAGTCTCTAGATACATAAAATATCCTCACTACATCAGTCTATCAAAAGAGGAAAAAGAAACAACTAATCTACTGAAGATCTCCTCTGAAGGGGTACCGCTACTCTCCAACGACGGGTAGTGATCTAGCACGCGACTCCCTCGCCTCGAACGACAACCGCAGAATCCGTAACACCCGCTAAGACTCTGCAAAACAAAGGAGAGAAAAGAAGGGGAGGGGGAAGACCCCCAACGGGTGTGAGAAGTACACCTAAAAAGGGAGTCCTCAGTGGGTACCGCCACCAGGCCCGACGATCTGCAAAACAAGAAGGAGAAAGGAAAAGCATGGTTTCTCCTAAGTCAAGTTCCAATAAGTAGTGTAGCAATAAAGGGTGGCCTAACTATATGTCCATACAAACATGCATTTGTCCTCAAGAATGATATAGAAAGTAAACCACATGCCTACACCTGATCATAATCCTCGATTATAATAACTCCTCAGAGTGAAAATCCGCACATAGCTACAAAATCCTGTCCCAAAGCATAACCCAACCACATGAAAGGCTATGTGCTAACATGGCCTGTTACATAGTCTCATAGGGTAACATTATCCTAGGTAAGCTTACACTAATCATCAACATAGATGTCCAAATCATGCAAGTCCTCAGTATACCTCATAAATACTATTCTCGCAATCATTTATACAATTATCATTATCAAGCTTACCTACCTTACAAATATAAACCATGTACCCTAAACATGCATGCATCCTAACATACAGAATTAGAGAATCGTCCATCGGTTCTGGAAACAAAGCACCCACCTGAAGCGCTTTCCGCAGGCAAAGCCTAAGTCGGTGAAGTGTGTAGACGCTCACAGTCCAACATCCGCCAAAACAGCACCCTCGGTACATGACGCGAAAGCCTCGGCTTCAAACAGTTGAAAACACCCGGAATCCACTATCTTCATTTCCTCCAGTTCCAACCGGTTCAGAAACACTCGCGAACCCTCCTGGGGACAACAAAAGGTCCAAGGTTACACTTCATTCCCCAAAATATCCAAGTATATTCAACATCAGAAAATAGACACGAAGATGTGCAGTTTTCACCTACAGAACGGATTCTGAAAAATCCCAAAAAAATACAATCGCGATCGTCGCGTCGATACCTTCGAAACGAGTATTTGCACGTCAAATTCTGAGCCTTGTAGGCCGATTTACAAATTCCACAACACGGGGTGCGCAAAACCACACAGCAACATAACTGTAATCCCATGCACAGATAAGGGGGAAAACATATACCTTCGGGCAAGCCTCAGAAAAATTCAGGAAAAATACTGTGATAATCCTTGCGTCGAGTAGATGAAAAAAGTGCATAGGCACATCTCCATCCGATGCCCGGTTGCGGAGATAAAAATCTGGCAAGGTGTCGTTGTCCAGAAATTCCATCAGCAGCAAAGGGGTTTGAAAACGTACCCAGAACCCCAAACAAAGCTCAAATTAGAGAAAAGTGTACAGTACCAGAATCGTAGATATACCTCTCGTGAATCCAACGCCGCAAAAATCGTCCGAAAATACTGTAGGGGTAGCTCTGTAGACCTCTCAGACCAAAATGCGACGATAATGGGCCTGCGATGAAAGTATGCCGCTCTGTGCTACGATGCTGAAGTCGTCGACGCCGCGCCTTCCAAAAATTCCGAGCCTTCTCCACGAGATGCACAGCGAGGAGGGCAACAAATTTGGTGAAGGGCCCTCATGCCAGAGAGCTCGGGAAAAGCCCGAAAAGGCAATGCAAAGGGCCTATTTATAGGCCCAAACCGAAAAATCCCGAAATTGGGCATTTGGGCCGATTTTCCGGGCGCCCACACAAACCGGGCGGCTACAGTGTTGGGCCCGGCCCAACACTGTTCACGCTCGGAAAGCCCAGGGGCTGCCACGTCTCACCCGAACAGCGGACAGCTTCACCGGCCATCCGCTGCTCGACACGTGGCGCTCTGCAGTGGCGACGCGTGGACCGCACTCGGTCAACAGTCGCCCACGTGCGCGCCTGCGACGCCGCCTGCCACCCCTGCACGCACGCGCCCCGAGGCTGCCTGCACCCGCTCCGTGGACCGCGCGCATGAAGACCAGCCAACCAAAGATTGCCACGTGTCCTGCCCTCGGTGCACGCCGGCCCCATGGACCGCGCACCTGCCCGCGCGCCTCCGCGCTGCCCGCGCTGCCCGCGCTGCCCGCGCCACTGCGCCGCCTGCTCCGCCGCTGCCCGCCGTGCTCCGCCGCTGCCCGCCGGCCGCCAGAACAGTACATGCTGCCTCGAAATCCATGCCGGGTCATCCGGGCTCCGAAAAATGAAAGTGAATAGTCCATTTTCATCGTTTTCGCGCGCTGAATCCAAATCCGAAGTCCATTTTGCCAAATTCCAACTCTAAAAATTGCCGAAGGCATCCGGAAAGATGTTCTTTTGTCCAAACTTCGCGCTGAGCCCAATTTTAATATCCATTGCGCGCAAAACCACTTCTAAGCATTCGACGGGGTCATCTGATCACCCACGTGATCCATTTAAGCCCGAAGTCCCCCACTTGTGTCCAAATTGTGCACAAACCCCGCCGATGCGACACATAGGCCTACAGAAGCTGTAGATGCAACAGTGCTCCATAAGTGGGAATTTCGGGTCTTCACATCCTCCCCCACTAAAAGAAAGTTTCGTCCTCGAAACTAGCTCAAATCCACCAGGAGTCACAAATACCACGGGTAGGTATCCATCAATAACGCCTCCAGCTCCCCAAACACCACTCACTCCCCGTGATCACTTCCCAAAAACAACAATACCCAGTACGGCATGGCCCGATTGTGCAATTTCCTCATCTCTCGAGACAGAATTCGCAACGGGCGTCCCTCGTACTCCAAACACTCTTAGCGCTCAAATGGTGCGAGTCAATCACGGGCGAGGGATCCAAAAGCAAAACACTCCTGTGTCGTGACGTGAAACAATACAGGGGCTCCATCAAAAGCTGGGGGAGACAAAAATAACCACCAGTGCAACACGCACCAAACCACATCCTGGTGCCAATCTCAACAAGGCGACCCGAAGCGTACCCACACATTCATCCAATAAGCTGGGGTCTTCACTCGGTTACTTCTCGATTCAAAATCACCCGAGTGGACTACTCAACTGCGGGCTACCCTCAAAAGGGATCCTCAAGAGACACAATCTCATGCCACAGTTGGTCACTCAACGTGCCAACAAAACCCCAACGGACCCACGGGCCGAAGTCGATCTCTCAACTAAAAAAAAAAAAAAAAGGACACCCTGACGGGGACCAAACCGTCGGTGAACGGGACTGAAAACTAGCTCGAAAGGCGATCATAATGCTGATGCCCAAACTCGCGGTCAAAAGCCCGAACCATCAACGACAATCCACGTAAATCCCACCCAAGATGCTGAAAGCTGTAGGCTCCACTGATGCCGCATGGTAGAAACTGTAAACTGAAGCTGAAATCTTAATCTATCATATAATATAGAACAGAAATGCTGAGTAATCAGGACTGATAGCCAAGCAGGCACGGCCTACGCCCAGGTATATCAATCAAAGCAGGAAATAATAGGCGTACGGAAAGGCTCATCTGTGGGATCCAAGCTGCCTACAAAACAGCGGTTCGTCCTGCCACAATACTCATAGGGTTCGACTAATGAAGTGTGGACCGAAAATCAACCCACGGTAACTCTACAGCCACAATGGGAGGCATCACTAAAACACACAAATCCATCTCCCAACACTGGAAACACTAGCATTGGCGCTGGCATCAGTCTCATTATCCATTGGCCATGCTCTCCCGGCACTGCCAAGTCTAAGAAGCTCCTCACCTCAAGGATAAATGTTGGTTTCAGTCAAACTTGAATAACATCCATTTGGTCGGATTCCACCGCCACTCCAATGGCTAGAATAAGGTGACCCAAGTAGGCATGCACTTGGAGCTAAAACTCGTACCTCAATAACTTGGCATACAGCTTCATCCACACAGGCATGGTAGCACATCCACAAAGTGCTCCTCGTGCTCCAAGTCGCTCTGGGAGTAAATCAAATATCCTTGGGGAACACCACTCCCAATCCGTCCAAGTACAACTGGGACATACAATTCCTCAGGTTTTGAAGTCGACAGGGTATTCGTCATTCCATTGGGCCTCACTATAAGCTCATAATGCCCCTACCGTGTCCTGAATGCCCTCTAGGCAAGGTCCTCGGCTGTCTGATTCCAAGTGGGTACTCGCATCATACAATAACTGCCGGAGTATAGCTCTATCAAAAGGCCCTAGATACCACCCGGACCTGTCTACACTCGAACCATAAAAGGACCCTCACGGTCGTGTATCAACGACGTGGCCTCAGCACCGTATACCAACGGCGTGGCACTAGGTCAAACAGACCCCTCGATCCATCAGATCCTGCAACTGCGCCATCAGCTCTCTCAGCTCTACAGGCGATATCCAATGAGGTGCTGTTGAGGGTGGCGCGATTCCCCAAACCACGTCAAACGCAATCTCTATCTCCCTAACCGGCGGCATTACCAACAACTAAGGTGAAATCACACCCGGGATCTCATGGGCAACAGAGATATCCCTGAGTCTCGGTGCCGCCGTAGGCACCTCTCACACTATCGCTAAAACCTGTGTGCTCTAACAATCTCATCAAGCAAGCCTCCTCTTGTCCGCCTCGCCGAAGATCAAAGTCCTCTCTCACCGCAGTCAAACATTTTATGGCATTGTGCCAAACAATCTCAAGCACAGGGTCGAAACACCGAATTGCTACAATTTCCAATAATTCTGCCGGTAACTCGCGGTCTCGGCCGCACTGGACATGATCCAAAAGCCTCCTCCACATGCACAACAACAACAGGAACCTGTACCTCTAGTGCACGTGGTAACAAATCTGCCTCTAGTCTATGCAAGAATGGAACATGCTCTAACTCCGACTACTGTGGTGAAATCCCACCTACGACACTCGATCCACTACCGTGGCGCCCTCCAACCGGGCGGCACAGATTCATCCGCTCAAAGCAAGTGGTTGTCGCTCAATCTTCCTGAAAATCAGGACTATCCACAAGGGAGCACGACCTCTGTCTCTGATCACATTGAGGCGACGAATAAGGTCCTCCGCAGATAACAAATCCACGCTACCACTGCGCCACTCTGATATAGATACTGATGCTGCCTTCGGGGTCCACCCGATCTCCGGCATCTCGGGAACTTGTTATCCTGGAGAAAGAAATCAGAAATGCCTCTGCCGGCCGATCTATCCTCCATCACCCGGCGCCAAGCGCCAAAATCCAGAACTCGCCTCTGGCGGCAGATCCCTATCCAAAGGAACTGCAACGCCACGCTCCAAACACAACGCCTACTCCAACGAGGCGTCAAAACCTATAACGGAGGGACTGAATAAACTGAAAGGTGTCCTGGCGCAATCCACTCCCAGTCTCATATATCCTATGCGTCTCGTCCCTCGAATCTGGAGCGCGCAGTTCAACAACTGCATAAACTCTCTAGCACAGGGAGGCTCTCAATTGATCACTCCATCACCACCAACCACGACTCTACCTCCAAAGGCTCCAAACTCAATCTTACGAGTCGGGGTGGACCATCAGCCAAATCTGGCTCAATAGTTCGATCATGTCCCACAACTCCTCTGCCGTCAACTATCCACCCTGCCTCGGTGCCTCGACACTATACATTGGCACAGAGGGGGTTACTCAGTGCCCCGACAACTGTGTCACCTAGACCAGCTGCTCACTCTGCTACTGATAAGCCTCTAACAATCCTGTCATCTGGGTCCGGAGTTCTCTGACCTCAATCCGGATATCCGGCCCAAAACCAACTGCTCAAGCTCAACTGCAATGACAGGATGCACACGGGTCAAAACCCAGCGTCGGGGAGACACAGCTCGCCACGACGAAACCACAAAACAGCATGCAAAAACCACTCAACCCAATCCAGCGAAAGTCTAAAGCATGTTACCCGTTCCACAGCATTATGTTGTCTGCAGCCAACATAATCACTTAGAAGAATAAACATGCTAATCACTCCTCCCGTCCCTTGGGAGAGGTATAAAACTCAATCAGGACTCTCGCTAAAAGTCACGACTCTCACGAAGTCAACCAAGGGTCAAACCATAAGCCTAGGGTTTCTAAGTCCACCATGACCTACAACCTAGGCTCTGATACCAACCTAATCTGTCACGCCCCGGGGTCGAAACTGCGACCCGGGCTCGCCAACAGATCCGCCACCTATGCCAACCTGCATAAGCGAAGCGTCCTACCTGCAAGAAAAGTACTACAGCTAAACAGATATCAGAGCTATAAATAAAAAACTGTTGTATGACTAAAATCAATTACTGTAAATTGGAAATAATACAACAATGTCCGTCTCCCAAAAATAATAATAATACAATATCCTCATATACAAGCTCTGAACCCAACCGGGAGGTATCTCCAATAAATACACCAGTGTACAGTCTCTCGATACATAAAATATCCTCACTACATCAGTCTCTCAAAAGAGGAAAAAGAAACAACTAATCTACTGAAGATCTCCTCTGAAGGGGTACCACTACTCTCCAACGACGGGTAGGGATCTAGCACGCGACTCCCTCGCCTCGAACGACAACCGCAGAATCCGCAACACCCGCTAAGACTCTGCAAAACAAAGGAGAGAAAATAAGGGGAGGGGGAAGACCCCCAATGGGTGTGAGAACTACACCTAAAAAGGGAGTCCTCAGTGGGTACCGCCACCAGGCCCGACGATCTGCCCACTAACTCCACTAGAGGCATAAGATAACCAAAGCAGTAAATACTGAAATAGGAAAGCTGGAGACTCTCAACAGCTACCATGCTCTATCTAAATGCTCAAAAGGGGAGAACCAAATGATGGTATGCAACCACTAGCACATGAAGTGCACAATCGACCCAATCGAGCTGACTGCCATATCTGGTCCAGTCAAACCTGCGCCCACCTACAACCACCTCCCGCTGACGGGCAGGAATTACGTAGGGCGTCCAAACGGACTAACTCGCTATCGAGTAGTGGCTCATGCAGGCTATAGTCAAAATCCACACTCCCTCTCAGAACGGATAAACTCAAGATCACCAAGCCTCCCGCACAACAGTCCACAACTCACAAAGACCTCGGGACCACAGTCCCCAAATGGATCCCAACAACACTAGCACTGGTCTAAACACAGCTACTAGACTCCACTCGGTCCCCCTGACACGAGTGAAACAAGAAAGTAGATGCCGGTAATAACCCAATCTGGTGCCACTAGTAAAACTGGCATTGCCTGCTCAGTGGAATCTGCACACATGGCTCGAAACCGCGGGACCGGCCCACATGGCTCGCATCCCAAAATAAGTATCAGACCGGCACACATGGCTGGGTCCAAAAGCCTACCTCCGGAGTGGCACTCGAGGGGAGCGACCCACACGAGTAAAGTATCTCAGTAACAAGTATCTCTGTATAGCAGGACTTTGATCACAAATCTGATCAAAGTGGGAAAACTCAACCACCAAAGAAAGACCCGACCTCAATCGGATGCAACTAAATGATAAGTGGGAAACTCCATCCACTAGAGAAAACTGATACCCAATCTGGTGCATAGATAAGCATCCGGTCAATCGCCCAATATCCGCGGTTGCCGCAAAGCCCCACAACTAATCCAACCTGTCCCAGACACAAAGTCCCGACTACACTACCCAGACCCCTGCTCGAACCCGAGCAACACTGACCACCTGACTAACAAGAAGGAGAAAGGAAAAGCATGGATTGTCCTAAGTCAAGTTCCAATAAGTAGTGTAGCAATAAAGGGTGGCCTAACTATATGTCCATACAAGCATGCATTTGTCCTCAAGAATGATATAGAAAGTAAACCACATGCCTACACCTGATCATAATCCTCGATTATAATAACTCCTCAGAGTGAAAATCCGCACATAGCTACAAAATCCTGTCCCAAAGCATAACCCAACCACATGAAAGGCTAGGTGCTAACATGGCATGTTACATAGTCTCATAGGGTAACATTATCCTAGGTAAGCTTACACTAATCATCAACATAGATGTCCAAATCATGCAAGTCCTCAGTATACCTCATAAATACTATTCTCGCAATCATTTATACAATTATCATTATCAAGCTTACCTACCTTACAAATATAAACCATGTACCCTAAACATGCATGCATCCTAACATACAGAATTAGAGAACCGTCCACCGGTTCTGGATACAAAGCACCCACCTGAAGCGCTTTCCGCAGGCAAAGCCGAAGTCGGTGAAGTGTGTAGACACTCACAGTCCAACATCCGCCAAAACAGCACCCTCGGTACATGACGCGAAAGCCTCGGCTTCAAACAGCTAAAAACACCCGGAATCCACTATCTTCATTTCCTCCAGTTCCAACCAGTTCAGAAACACTCGCGAACCCTCCTGGGGACAAGAAAAGGTCCAAGGTTACACTTTATTCCCCAAAATATCCAAGTATATTCAACATCAGAAAACAGCCCCGAAGATGTGCAGTTTTCACCTACAGAACGGATTCTGAAAAATCCCACAAAAATACAGTCGCGATCGGCGCGTCGATACCTTCGAAACGAGTACCTGTACGTCAAATTCGGAGCCCCGTAGGCCGAGTTACAAATTCCATAACATGGGGTGCGCAAAACCACATAGCAACATAACTGTAATCCCATGCACAGATAAGGGGGAAACATTTACCTTCGGGCAAGCCTCAGAAAAATCCAGGAAAAATACTATTTTAATCCTCGCGTCGAGTAGATAAAAAAAGTGTATCGGAATATCTCCATCCGATGCCCGGTTGCGGAGATAAAAATCCGGCAAGGTGTCGCTGTCCAGAAATTCCATCAGCGGCAAAGGGGTTTAAAAACGTACCCGGAACCCCAAACAAAGCTCAAATCTGAGAAAAGTGGACAATACAAGAATCGTAGATATACCTCTCGTGAATCTAACGCCGCAAAAAATCGTCTAAAAATACTGTCGGGGTACCTCTGTGGACCTCTCAGACCAAAATGCGACGATAATGGGCCTGCGATGAAAGTATGCCGCTCTGTGCTACGATGCCGAAGTCGTCGACGCCGCGCCTTCCAAAAATTCCGAGCCTTCTCCACGAGATGCACAGCGAGGAGAGCAACAAATTTGGTGAAGGGCCCTCAGGCCAGAGAGCTCGGGAAAAGCCCGAAAAGGCAGTGCAAAGGGCCTATTTATAGGCCCAAACCGAAAAATCCCGAAATTGGGCTTTTGGGCCGATTTTCCGGGCGCCCGCACGAACCGGGTGGCTACAGTGTTGGGCCCGGCCCAACACTGTTCACGCCCGGAAAGCCCAGGGCCTGCCACGTCTCACCCGAACAGCGGACAGCCTCATCGGCCATCCGCTGCTCGACACGTGGCGCTCTGCAGTGGCGACGCGTGGACCGCACTCGGTCAACAGTCGCCCACGTGCGCGCCTGCGACACCGCCTGCCACCCCTGCACGCACGCGCCCCGAGGCTGCCTGCACCCGCTCCGTGGACCGCGCGCATGAAGACCAGCCAACCAAAGATCGCTACGTGTCCTGCCCTCGGTGCACGCCGGCCCGATGGACCGCGCACCTGCCCGCGCGCCTGCCGGCGCGCCTCCGCGCTGCCCGCGCCGCTGCGCCGCCTGCTCCGCCGCTGCCCGCCGTGCTCCGCCGCTGCCCGCCGCCGCCGCCGCTACCTGCCGGCCCCCGGAACAGTACATGCTGCCTCAAAATCCGTGCCGGGTCATCCGGGCTCCGAAAAATGCAAGTGAATAGTCCATTTTCATCGTTTTCGCGCACTGAATCCAAATCCGAAGTCCATTTTGCCAAATTGCAACTCTAAAATTTGCCAAAGGCATCCGGAAAGATGTTCTTTTGTCCAAACTTCGCGCTGAGCCCAATTTTAATATCCAATGCGCGCAAAACCACTTCTAAGCATTCGACGGGGTCATCTGATCACCCACGTGATCCATTTAAGCCCGAAGTCCCCCACTTGTGTCCAAATTGTGCACAAACCCTGCCGACGCGCCACATAGGCCTCCAGAAGCTGTTGATGCAACAGTGCTCCATAAGTGGGAATTTTGGGACTTCACAAAGCACACGGTCGAAACGTTTTCGCGCGCTGAGTCCGTTTTTGGCATCTATTCGACGCACAACGGACTCAATACACCAAAAATAGGTGTTTTCTCACCACCAAGCACACGGTCGAGTCGCACGGGGATTCCGGGACACCACACTCTCCCCCACTAAAAAAAAGTTTCGGCCTCGAAACTAAAACACACCCCTTTCCCAACCAAGGAAAGAGAAGCCCAACCTCGGGAACATCATCAACCCCAACTCTCTGCTTGCAAAGCAGCCGAAAATAGCGAAAAGTCCGAAAATTCCAAAAGACCGATGCCTTTACCCCAATCAAACAAGAACAGGTTCCTGCATCGTCTCCCTTTATGGAGTAGCCCTTCCGAAATTTTCGTCCCGTTCGCCAGTTTCGGCGTAAAGACGAGGAAACGAGGAGAGTGGTGTTGAAGCTGTCCCTGCTGTGGCCGCAAACAAAACTACAATCTACCAACTCAAACCAAGCAGGGGTGCAAAAGCTCTAGCTTCGACAACTAGGAAAGAAAGTCATACCTGATACAATGCGATCCGCTATCCTGCCGCCCTCCAACCGGACGGCCTAACTCATCCTCTCGATGTGGGTGGTCGTCGCTCTGTCTGCCCTGACGTCATGGCCCTATCTGCCTGGCGGTAAATCAAAGGAGCTCCTTCATCCAGAAGAGGTAGCGGGGGTGCCGTCGCAAGCAGTATTGCCGTAAGCACTGCTCGAGGGCATGCTGCCTTAAAATGTCCCGACTGTCCACACGAAAAGCATCGCCCCTGCCTATGGTCACACTGCTGCACTACATGCGGCCCACCACAGATGACACACTCATCCAGATACTGTTGCTGCTGGTACATCGGCTGTGGAGGACCTCCTGATCTCTGTCTCCTCTGAAATCCACGACCCTCAGACTGGGATTGTGGCGGCCGCGGGGGTCTCGATCTACTCGACTGTCCAAAATCAGGCGGCACTGGATGCCCCTCCCCGGAGCTGGTCCCTGGCGCTCTGTCCCTCTCTGACATGACCACTGATCCCCGGTCAACCCACCGAGCATGCCCAAACGCTGCATCTAACGTCGACGCTCGCCGAGAATGCACCAAGTGATAGATGTCCTAATGCAGTCCTCCCTCAAATAGATCAACCTTCTGGGCCTCATCCCGGGCGACATGGGGTACACTGCTAAACAATCGCTGAAACTCCCGAATGTACTCCTGAAGAGGCCGGCTCCCTTGCTGAAGACATCGCAAATCCCCTTCCAGTTTCTGCTTTGCACTGTCGGGAAAATAGGCCCCGAGGAACAAAGCACGAAAATCTGCCCAAGTCAACAACTGTACTCCTGGTGGTCCCACTTGGCGAACTCGACGCCACCAAATCTCGGCGTCCTTCTCCAGGAAGTGTGCGGCCAAGTGCACCTGATGCTTCTCTTGAATAAACAAGCTCTCAAACAGCTTTTCCATTGCTGCAATCCAGTTCTCTGCCTCCCAAGGCTCTGAACTCTGCCCTGAAAACTGCGGGGGATGGAACTGACTGATGTACAACAACCGATCAGTGAGCTCTCGCTGCTCCTGCACTGTCAACGGTGCGATCTGGGCCGAAGTCGACGATGTCGCAGCCGGAGGTACTACTAGCGATACCACAGGGGGTGCTCTCTGCTCAAGCAAACGCATCATGCGCTCCATGTTCTCCTCCTGGCGCTTGGTCGCCTCCTCCCGGTGTCGTAACGCCTCCGACATCTGTGCCATCTCGGTCCATAACTCCTGGGTCTCGCTCTGCTCTGATAGCTCCGCCTCCCACGGCTCCAAGCTCAATCCTGCAACTCGGGGTGGATCAGACTGCCGGGACTGGCTCCATCGACCGATGATGTCCCAAAGCTCTTCTACTATCCGCTATCCACCCTACCTCGGTGCCTCGGCACTACTCGTCGACACGGAGGGGGCTGCACGCTCAAACGGTGCCACTGATATAGCTGGAGATGCCACTGCATGGGAAGAAAGTGCTGGAGGACACTCAAGCGGTTCTACAACTGGCTGTGCTCTCTGCTCCAACAGGCGCATCAAACGTTCCATGGCCTCCTCCTGGCATCGTAACGCCTCAGACATCTGGGCTACCTGGGCCCACAGCTCCCGGACCTCACTCTTCTCTATCTGCTCGGCCTCCTGCTGCTCGGGTTACTCATCAGATGCGGAATGTGCCCTCTTCACTACACGACATCTCAGGGGCATCGTAGTCCACTGCACAATAACAAACATCAGGACACAACAACCATTCGACCCAATCCAGCGAAAGTCTAAGACATGTCATCCATTCCATAGCATTATGTTGTCTGCAGCCAACATAATCGCTTAGGAGAATAAACATGCCAATCACTCATCCCGTCTCATGGGAGAGGTAAAACTCAATCAGGATTCTCACTAAAAGTCACGACTCTCACGTAGTCATCCTAATGTCCAACCACAAGCCTAGGGTTTCTAAGTCCACAATGACCTACAACCTAGGCTCTGATACCACTCTAATCTGTCACGCCCCGGGGTCGAAACTGCGACCCGGGCTCGCCAACAGATCCGCCGTCGACACGGGAAGCCCCGCACCGACGAAGCGTCTAACCTGCAAAAGATAGAACTACAGCTACACAGATATCAGAGCGGAAAATAAAAGCTGTAATATAAAATCAAACCACTATAAAGCTGAAAATAAAAAACAAAGTCTATCTCCCAAATACCTGAATAATACAAGGTCAGATACAAATAAAAAAATCCACCTATTCAACATCTATGAATCCAAAAAGGGAGATAACTAAAACTGGAAATAATACAATAAACAGTGAATCCCACAGTCCGGGATGGTACATCTACCTCACTCTAAAAGAACTATGCTGGTAGGGAACTATCTCGTGACTCCCTGTCCTCGGTTCGTCCCGCCAGCTCGGGCAAGAACGGAAAGAAAAGCCTCAGCAACCTGTCACCGACAGAGGGTGTGAGAACTACATCCTACAGTAGTTCTCAGTGGGTACCGTCTCCAAGACCCACGGTCTGCCCACTAAGTCCACTAGAGGGAAAGATAACAGAAAAAGACTACGATGAAGAAAACTAAGCTGGAAAAGTATCTACAGCTATCATGGCTCTATCTACTATGCTCAAAAGGGAAAAACACAGATGATGGTCTGCCTCCACTCGCTACTGCTAATACGTCTCAAGTATCATGCTCAAAGTAAAACTTATCTATGAACATGTAGAATACCGGGATTTCGGACGGTGCACCGACCTAGCAAGATGGCGTGGAGCGGAGGAATTTGTCACGACCGTGTTCCACATATGTTTACAGATGAGTTTGGGTTGATTCGGATCAACGCGGAAGCCCCAGCTGCATTCGGAGTTTTCCGGGCATTGTACGCGATAGAGGACTGGTTCTGGGAAAGCCTCGACCTCACAGTGGTGTGCAGAAAATTTGGAAACACTTGGAACAGGCGTATATTATGATTACAGCGGAGTTCGGGAGGTTCCGGACTGACGCGGAGGACCCGAAGGCGAAAAGTGAGTTGGAACAGGCAATTTTGGAGCCGGTTTTTGGATTGAGCACACCGATTCCATAGCTGAGCTTTTTGAGTTGGAAAAGCTGTGGACATGTGTATTTTTAGATTACAGCGGAGTTCGGGAGGTTCCGGACAGGTGTGGAGGCCCCGAGGGCAAAAAGTGACTTAGAGTTGGCTAAAAAGGGAATTAATTAATTAATTAATTAATTAAGAAAAATTAAGTAATGGGTTGCTTTTATTCTGTGAAGGAATTAAGGAAGCAGAAAGATTTATGTTTGGATTTAGAGGTTGGTGTGTGGTTGATATTTTTTCTTGGAGGGCAAAATGGTCTTTTGGCCTCATTAATTAAGCCACCAACCTTAATTAATGAGCACCCACGTCATAGTCTTCTTCTTAAAAGCAAAACAGAGGAAATGGGTAGTGAATAGAGGAAAGGGAGAAGAGAGAAAAGAAGGAAGAAGAAGAAGAAGAAAAGAAGGGGAAGAGAAGGAATGGATGAGTTTTGATGGTGGGAACGTCCTGCTAGGAGCCACGACGCCAAGCGGAGCGGAGCGCGCGCGCGATTCGCCAAGCAAGGTAAGGGCTGTAGCAGTTTTTGGGTTTTTATTTGGATTTTCCTTCTTGTCTTTTTCGGTTGGAGTTGATGCAGCTTGGACTGCTTGTCCTTGAGCTGGGTTGGCCGCAGGGCGCCAAATGGGCGCTGCGAAGGCGGATGCACGCAAGGCACGCGCTGGCGGGCGCGCGCATGGGCGCTGCGCTGGCGGGCGCAGCGCAGGGCGCGCGCCGGCAGGCTTGCACAGGGCGCTGCGAGCGCCGCGCAGCGCAAGGGCGCCGCGCGCTCGCTGCGCAGGCGCCGCGCGGGCACGCCTGGTGCGCCTCGCGGGCGCGCAGCAAGCACGCGATTGGCGCGTGTGGCGGGCCCAGGCACCGCGCGGCCAGCCTTGGCGCAGCAGCGGCAGCTGCGGCGAGCTGCAGCGCAGCGCGGCGGCGGCTGCGGCTGGCATCGGGCGCGCTGGTGCCGCGCGGGCAGCGGCAGCGGCGGCGCGCATCGGTGGGAGCTCCGGAGGCTTTTCGCGCCGCATTTTTTATGGCGGAGGCTGTTTTTAGCGGCGATCGCGCGTGTGGCCCATCTTGATGTTCTTCTTTGTGTTTCCTTGCCTTTGTGTGCAGTTTTGTGGACAGCTTGGCAGGATTGGAGTACTGCCGCCTCGTGGAGCCCGGGAAGCAAGTTGGCGCGGATGGGTACTGCTTGTTGGCTGTGGGTGAACAGTGAGAATGCCGCGGACTTTTGTTAATGATTTAAGAGTGGTGAATTTTGGTGAGTGCAGTGCGGAGCCTGGATTGTGTGTGCGGCACATGGTTTTGCCTTAACTGTTTGTGAACTTGTAAGGAGCAACGGATTTACGTGATATTGTGATTATGTGAGCATTAATTTATTCTTGTGCTAAAGGGAACTTTTAATGGGATGTGAGCTTGATGAGAGTTGTATTGGTGCTAAGGGAAGTGTGTGTGTGTGTGTGTGTGTGTGTGTGCATGGGTGCTTGGTGGTGTTGTGAGCTTTTATCTAAGTGTGTTGATGGATGGAGGACTTGCGTTAAGCTGGGAGAAAATTTAAAATTATTGGCTTTATGGTTTTTGTTTTGTGCAGTTGGAGATGTAGAGTGAATGTGTGTGGATTATGAAATTGGGTTGTACTGTTAGTTGAGAGGTGTGGTTTTATGCTGAGGTGTTGTAGTGTGTGTGTGTATTTGGAGTTGGTTGATTATGTGAATGTAGGGAATTTGGCGTTGTGTTGTGTGTATTGGGCTATGAGTGTGTGCAGGAAATTTTGGAGGCTCCTATGGCTATTGTTGGAATATATTAGAGGAGGTGATTGTGAATATGAGAGCACTTATTTACTAATGTGCATATTTTTTTTGATGGATTTAGAGTTATGTTAACTAAGCATATGTGAGCTTGTATTTTAGTTGCCCTGGAAGTGTAGGAGTTGTGTTGTGGGTTTAAATTGTGTTGAAGCTTACGGAATATTATGTGTGTGTGCGTATGTGTTTAATTTGGGGTGATTTTTGGTGAATGAATTTGTGTGTGTGTAAATTTTGTGCTGTACTGAGAGCCTTTTGGGATTTTTGTTGGTGTGGTGGATTATGGTGTGTACTGTTGGGTTTAAATGGATGGTTGGAGTTTTATAGTGTGCTGTTGGTCGCTTGGGAAGCAGATGGTGCTGGAGCCTTGGTTTGCATGTGAGTTGGCCATGGGGTGAGCCAGGGAGTGCGCGGTTTTCTGTAGAGGACTCGGGTGGATTTAGTCGAACTTCCGGGGATTTTTCCGGGTGCGTGGCTGTGTGCGCGCGCGTGACGCATTTTTTTTGGAGTTTCATCTGTTCGAGGTTCCGGCACTTCACCGACTTCAGCTATTGCCTGCGGAAAGCATTTCAGGTGGGTTGGAATTTCTCCAAAATCTTTGGAATGCCCTTTAATGCTATTGAACGCAAGTTGATCATGTTTATCTTGCTATTTTTCACTATTTTTAATCTGATAGTTGCCTAAAATTTTCTGCATAATTTATTGGAACCCCGGATTATTTTTAGTAGACTCCCGATATTATATGACACTAGGTTTCATGCTTTGTTTGCATCATAATTGCACCTGAACCATTTTAAAAATCGAGAAACCCGTTTTAAGGAAAATCAAGGATTTCAAAGATGGTTTTTAAATTATGAGTTGCCAAAGATATGGCTTAGGTTCAGGGTACTTGTGTACTCGTGCCGGGGGGAGGGGCCGAGTGGATTTTTAGAGCCTGTGTGTTGAGCTCTAGTGTCATGTAAGATGAGCTTCCTTGTAGGGATTGGGTGATTGCTCTAGATTGTGTTTTTCCGATTTAGTCGTTGAGGTGGACCTCCGACTTAGCTTGATAGTTTGGGGTTCTGGCAGATCGAGTCGTAGAGGTTTCCCGACTTAGCCATGAGTTGTGCATTATTAGATTTAGTCGTTGAGGGTTCTCCGACAGATCATGTGAGGATTTGGGCTTTTCTTGTTTGAATCGAGGAGTCTTTTCCGACTGAGTTGTACTTCTGAGCATTGAGTTGCCGATCTGTTTGATCGTGGACCATAGCCTGCATGTGCCGTTTATTGAGACAGTTGACACTGATGTGATACTTGAGCTCGTTGGGGTCGCTCCCCTCGAGTCACGCTCCGGATGCGTAGATGTGTTGATGCCCCTGGCCGAGTTACCAGGTGGTTACTTGCCCCTGGCCGAGTTACCAGGTGGTTACTTGCCCCTGGCCGAGTTACCAGGTGGTTACTTGCTCCTGGCCGAGTTACCAGGTGGTTGATGCCCCTGGCCGAGTTACCAGGTGGTTACTTGATTGAGATTGAGATAGTCGGACAGGACGCCCCACGTAAATCCCGTCCTCATGGTGATGTGTGGTAGTGGGCAGGTGCGTTCCTAGTCGACGGGCGCATGCCTGACTGGACCCTATGTGGCAGTCTTTGGGATTGGTTGTTATGAGCGGGTGGTCACATATTATGTTCTTAGATGGTTTTTCCTTTGAGCATTGATACTGAGGCATTTTAGCAGTAGCGAGAGTATGCATAGCATGTTTATGATAGAGTTTCCTTTTGAGCTTTATGTTTGAGACACCTTAGCTATAGTTTTCTCTCAACTTACCATTATTTATCTATCTATCTATCTATCTGCATACCTATCTGTTTTGCCTCCAGTAGACTTGGTGGGCATACCGTGGATATTGGGACGGTACCCACCGAGATCTGCCTTTTGCAGTAGATCTCACACCCACTGCGGTGACAGGTTTGAGGCAGTTGTTCCGGCTTGGTTCGCGCGGAGACAGCAGGTCGAGGTGAGGACGCGGCCGATTAGTTCCTTACCAGCATTGAGAGTCTGTGGTAGAGGTACCCGGTGTATTTTATGTTTCCGCTTTTGTACTGGACATTCTGAAAGGTCTGTGAGAATGTATTTACTTTTAGTGGAGAGACTTGTATTGAGGATTTTGTTTATATTAAGATGTTCAGAGTTTTACTTTCTGTAGCTAGTAGTTCCTTTTCAGCTCTGATACATGCTTAGCTATAGATCTTTTGCAGGGTAGACGCTTCGTCTGTGCGGCAGTTTCCGCACAGACGGCGGATCTGTTGGCGAGCCCGGGTCGCAGTTCGACCCCAGGGCGTGACTGATTTAGGTGGTATCAGAGCCTAGGAATATAGGTCGTTGAGGACTTAGAGACCCTAGGCTATTGGTTGGACAGTAGGATGACTGTCATGAGAGACGCGACTTTAGCGAGAGTCCTGATTGAGTTGTACCTCCCCCAGAGGATTGGGGCGAGTGATCTTACGTGTTATTTCTCTAAAGATGACTATGTTGGCTGCAGATAACATAATGCTTTAGTAAGGGTAACATGTTTTAGACTTTCGCTTGATTTGGTCGAGAGAGTTTTGGTCTTAATGGTTGTTCTGTTGTAGTGGTTTCGATGCTTCCGAGATGCCGTACGACGACGAGGGCGTGTTGGCCTTGGATGAGGAGCCCGATCAGCGGGAGGCTGAATGGATAGAGCAGAGTGAGGTCCGGGAGTTACGGGCCCAGGTAGCCCAGAGGTTTGAGGCGATGCGGCGCCAGGAAGAGAACATGGAGCGCGTGGTGCGCATGTTGATCTGAGGGCATTGATTGAGGTATCGTTAGAAGTACCTCTAGCCGCGACATCGTCGATTTCGACCTAGTTGGCACTGTGAGCAGTGTGGGAGCATCGAGAGATTGCTGATTGATAGTTGTGCATCCGCCAGTTCCATCCCCTACAGATTTCGGGGCAGAGTTTGGAGCCTTGGAAGGCCGAGAACTGGATTGCTGCTTTGGAGAGTCGTTTGAGGACCTATTCATCCTGGAACAGTATCAGGTGCCCTGAGTTGCGCACTTTTGGATAAGGACGCCGAGAGAGTGTGGCGTCGAGTTCGTCCTATTGGAGCACCAGGAGAGTAGCTGAGGATTTGGATCGAGCTTCGTGCTTTGCTATTCGAGGGCCTTCTTCCAACAGTGTAAAGCAGAAACCGGAAGGGGATTTGAGATACCTATAGCAGGGGAGTTAGACCACGACAGAGTTGAGTCGTGGTCGTATCGCGTTGCTAGCGACTGTAGAGGAAGTGCCTATGGCAGCGCCGGGACAAAAGTTTATTCTTATCGCTGTGTGACCTCGGGTGTAAGTCTACCTGAGCTGATTTTCGAAGCCGCCGCTTAGTGGAATTGAGATCGAGATAGTGGTCGACATAGTTTGGGAACTGCACCAAATTCGATAGCACCTCTTGGAGTATCACCCGTGAAACAGTAAGCTGATAGCGCAGTGCGGATTTTGATGGATCAAGGGGTCTATGTGACCGATACCATGTCGTGGGAGTACGACAGTGAGGATCTGAGAGTTTAATACTTGAGTATGCTGCCACGCCGTTGGTACACGGCAGTGATGCCACGTTGCGAGTACACAACGGTGAGATTTCTTGGATGGTTCAAACACGGGCAGATTTGGATTGTGCTTGGCAGATACCTTCGAGAGATTGATAGCATTATGGAATCATTTAGCCGAGGGCTGTGCCCTGATAGTGATCAGGAACCAGTGGGGGGCATTATGAGCTTTTTTGGGGTCAAATAGATTGACTAATGCCCTACCGACTTTAGGAATTGTGCTTTTCCAGCTGTGTTTGGACGGATTGGTGGTAGTACCCGTCTTGGTTATTTGGATTCATTTTCGAAGTGACATAGAGCATTAGGAGCACTTGAGAGTGGTGCTGTAACTTCTGAGAAAAGAAGTCATATACCAAGTTATTAGAGTATGCATGTCGACTTCGGAAGGTGGTGTTGTTAGGCCTGTGATTTCAGCTACAAGAGTGACTGTGGACCCAACGAAGAGTGATGCCGTTGGGTTTGGCCTAAACCTATGATAGTGACTAAGGTCAGAAGTTTTTGGACTAAGCTGGGCCAGTGTAGCTATGAGGAAATAAGCTGAGGAGGATACCAGCATTGTTGCAGATGTTGCCAGCGATAGAGAGAGTGTGAAGTTATCCTTAGACCCTTGAACCTGAAGTACTTGGTTACTCAGGAGGATTTTGGATGAGGCAACGCCGGAGGTCAAAGTTACCGGAATTGTAAGATTGATCTTATGGCATAACATTATTCCGGCAAGGACTTTTGGTCAGCACGCCTTGGATAAGCGAGCAGTGCAACCTTGGAATGAGGTGATTGATCAATGGTTGCCCCTGTTGGAACTTGTGAAATGATCCTGATGACAGACTCCCTTCTCCGGTTGGCGGATGTGAGAGTGCACTTGTGGAGCTTTGAACATACTGGTTGCTGAGGAGCAATGGGGGAGTTATGCCAATTGGAGGCTTAGAGTTGAAATTAGAGATCATGATTTTTGAAAGCCGCCAGCCGCGGGGATATTTATAGATTTGAGCTTACACGGGGAGCTTGACCGCGGGTATTTATCGGGCTGGAAGATGTATATGTGATCACCTGCATGATTTGGATTTCGCTTCATGAAGTTGGACGAGGATTGGAGCTTTTAGGAGCGACTGATGCAATTCTTGTTGGTGAGACAGAAGAAATTTGCAGTCGGGTCTTACCTTGGGTGAAGGTTCAGTGAAACCATCATGATGAGTGTGAATGACCACTTGAGAGCTTGAGGATGAGCTGAGGATCTCCTATCCCCATTTGATTGAGACACCCTCCTGAGTTATGGATTTATTTTGGTTTCGAGGACGAAACCCTTTAAGGAAGGGAGAGTGTAGAATACCGGGATTTCGGACAGTGCACCGACCTCGCAAGATGGCATGGAGCGGAGGAAATTATTACGAGCGTGTTCCACATATGTTTACAGATGAGTTTGGGTTGATTCGGATCAACGCGGAAGCCCCAGCTGCATTCGGAATTTTGGAGCCGGTTTTTGGATTGAGCACACCGATTCCACAGCTGAGCTTTTTGAGTTGGAAAAGCTGTGGACATGTGTATTTTTAGATTACAGCGGAGTTCGGGAGGTTCCGGACAGGTGTGGAGGCCCCGAGAGCAAAAAGTGACTTGGAGTTGGCTAAAAAAGGAATTAATTAATTAATTAATTAATTAAGAAAAATTAATTAATGGGTTGCTTTTATTCTGTGAAGGAATTAAGGAAGCAGAAAGATTTATGTTTGGATTTAGAGGTTGGTATGTGGTTGATATTTTTTCTTGGAGAGCAAAATGGTCTTTTGGCCTCACTAATTAAGCCACCAACCTTAATTAATGAGCACCCACGTCATCGTCTTCTTCTTAAAAGCAAAACAGAGGAAATGGGTAGTGAACAGAGGAAAGGGAGAAGAGAGAAAAGAAGGAAGAAGAAGAAGAAGAAAAGAAGGCGAAGAGAAGGAATGGATGAGTTTTGATGGTGGGAACGTCCTGCTAGGAGCCGCGGCGCCAAGCGGAGCGGAGCGCGCGCGCGGTTCGCCAAGCAAGGTAAGGGCTGTAGCAGTTTTTGGGTATTTATTTGGATTTTCCTTCTTGTCTTTTTCGGTTGGAGTTGATGCAGCTTGGACTGCTTGTCCTTGAGCTGGCTTGGCCGCAGGGCGCCAAATGGGCGCTGCGAAGGCGGCCGCGCGCAAGGCACGCGCTGGCGAGCGCAGCACAGGGCGCGCACCGGCGGGCTTGCACTGGGCGCTGCGAGCGCCGCGCAGCGCAAGGGCGCCGCGCGCTCGCTGCGCAGGCGCCGCGCGGGCAAGCCTGGTGCGCCGTGTGGGCGCGCAGCAAGCGCGCGATTGGCGCGCGTGGCGGGCCGGGGCCCCGCGCGGCTGGCCCAGGCGCCGCGTGGCTGTCCCAGGCGCCGCGCGGCTGTCCCAGGCGCCGCGCGGCCAGCCTTGGCACAGCAGCGGCAGCTGCGGCGTGCTGCAGCGCAGCGCGGCGGCGGCTGCGGCTGGCATCGGGCGTGCTGGTGCCGCGCGGGCAGCGGCAGCGGCGGCGCGCATCGGCTGGAGCGCCGGAGGCTATTCGCGCCGCGTTTTTGATGGCGGAGGCTGTTTTTAGCGGCGATCGCACGTGTGGCCCATCTTGATGTTCTTCTTTGTGTTTCCTTGCCTTTGTGTGCATTTTTGTGGATAGCTTGGCCGGATTGGAGTACTCCCGCCTCGTGGAGCCCGGCAAGCAAGGTGGCGCGGATGGGTACTACTTGTTGGCTGTGGGTGAACAGTGAGAATGCCGCGGACTTTTGTTAATGATTTAAGAGTGGTGAATTTTGGTGAGTGCAGTGCGGAGCCCGGATTGAGTGTGCGGCACATGGTTTTCCCTTAACTGTTTGTGAACTTGTAAGGAGCAATGGATTTACGTGATATTGTGATTACGTGAGCATTAATTTATTCTTGTGCTAAAGGGAACTTTTAATGGGCTGTGAGCTTGATGAGAGTTGTATTGGCGCTAAGGGAAGTGTGTGTGTGTGTGTGTGTGTGCATGGGTGCTTGGTGGTGTTGTGAGCTTTTATGTATGTGTGTTGATGGATGGAGAGCTTGCATTAAGCTGGGAGCAAATTTAAAATTATTGGCTTTATGGTTTTTGTTTTGTGCAGTTGGAGATGTAGAGTGAATGTGTGTGGATTATGAAATTGGGTTGTACTGTTAGTTGAGAGGTGTGGTTTTATGCTGAGGTGTTGTAGTGTGTGTGTGTATTTGGAGTTGGTTGATTATGTGAATGTGGGGAATTTGGTGTTGTGTTGTGTGTATTGGGCTATGAGTGTGTGCAGGAAATTTTGGAGGCTCCTGTGGCTATTGTTGGAATATTTTAGAGGAGGTGATTGTGAATATGAGAGCACTTATTTACTAATGTGCATATTTTTTTTGATGGATTTAGAGTTATGTTAACTGAGCATATGTGAGCTTGTATTTTAGTTGCCCTCGAAGTGTAAGAGTTGTGTTGTGGGTTTAAATTGTGTTGAAGCTTACAGAATATTATGTGTGTGTGTATGTGTTTAATTTGGGGTGATTTTTGGTGAATGAATTTGTGTGTGTGTAAATTTTGTGCTGTACTGAGAGCCTTTTGGGATTTTTGTTGGTGTGGTGGATTATGGTGTGTACTGTTGGGTTTAAATGGATGGTTGGAGTTTTATAGTGTGCTGTTGGTCGCTTGGGAAGCAGATGGTGCTGGAGCCTTGGTTTGCATGTGAGTTGGCCATGGGGTGAGCCAGGGAGTGCGCGGTTTTCTGTAGAGGACTCGGGTGGATTTAGTCGAACTTCCGGGGATTTTTCCGGGTGCTTGGCTGTGTGCGCGCGCGTGACGCATTTTTTTTGGAGTTTCATCTGTTCGAGGTTCCGGCACTTCACCGACTTCAGCTATTGCCTGCGGAAAGCATTTCAGGTGGGTTGGAATTTCTCCAAAATCTTTGGAATGCCCTTTAATGCTATTGAACGCAAGTTGATCATGTTTATCTTGCTATTTTTCACTATTTTTAATCTGATAGTTGCCTAAAATTTTCTGCATAATTTATTGGAACCCCGGATTATTTTTAGTAGACTCCCGATATTATATGACACTAGGTTTCATGCTTTGTTTGCATCATAATTGCACCTGAACCATTTTAAAAATCGAGAAACCCGTTTTAAGGAAAATCAAGGATTTCAAAGATGGTTTTTAAATTATGAGTTGCCAAAGATATGGCTTAGGTTCAGGGTACTTGTGTACTCGTGCCGGGGGGAGGGGCCGAGTGGATTTTTAGAGCCTGTGTGTTGAGCTCTAGTGTCATGTGAGATGAGCTTCCTTGTGGGGATTGGGTGATTGCTCTAGATTGTGTTTTTCCGATTTAGTCATTGAGGTGGACCTCCGACTTAGCTTGAGAGTTTGGGGTTCTAGCAGATCGAGTCGTGGAGGTTTCCCGACTTATCCATGAGTTGTGCATTATCAGATTTAGTCGTTGAGGGTTCTCCGACAGATCATGTGAGGATTTGGGCTTTTCTTGTTTGAGTCGAGGAGTCTTTTCCGACTGAGTTGTACTTCTGAGCATTGAGTTGCCGATCTGTTTGATCGTGGACCATAGCTTGCATGTGTCGTTTATTGAGACAGTTGACACTGATGTGATACTTGAGCTCGTTGGGGTCGCTCCCCTCGAGTCACGCTCCGGATGCGTAGATGTGTTGATGCCCCTGGCCGAGTTACCAGGTGGTTACTTGCCCCTGGCCGAGTTACCAGGTGGTTACTTGCCCCTGGCTGAGTTACCAGGTGGTTACTTGCTCCTGGCCGAGTTACCAGGTGGTTGATGCCCCTGGCCGAGTTACCAGGTGGTTACTTGATTGAGATTGAGATAATCGGACAGGACGCCCCACGTAAATCCCGTCCTCATGGGGATGTGTGGTAGTGGGCAGGTGCGTTCCTAGTCGACGGGCGCAGGCCTGACTGGACCCTATGTGGCAGTCTTTAGGATTGGGTGTTATGAGCGGGTGGTCATATATTATGTTCTTAGATGGTTTTTCCTTTGAACATTGATACTGAGGCATTTTAGCAGTAGCGAGAGTATGCATAGCATGTTTATGATAGAGTTTCCTTTTGAGCTTTATGTTTGAGACACCTTAGCTATAGTTTTCTCTCAGCGTACCATTATTTATCTATCTATCTATCTATCTGCATACCTATCTGTTTTGCCTCTAGTAGACTTGGTGGGCATACCGTGGATATTGGGACGGTACCCACTGTGATCTGCCTTTTGCAGTAGATCTCACACCCGCTGCGGTGACAGGTTTGAGGCAGCTGTTCCGACTTGGTTCGCGCAGAGACAGCAGGTCGAGGTGAGGACGCAGCCGATTAGTTCCTTACCAGCATTGAGAGTCTGTGGTAGAGGTACCCGGTGTATTTTATGTTTCCGCTTTTGTACTGAACATTCTGAAAGATCTGTGAGAATGTATTTACTTTTAGTGGAGAGACTTGTATTGAGTATTTTGTTTATATTCAGATGTTCAGAGTTTTACGTTATGTAGCTAGTAGTTCCTTTTCAGCTCTGATACATGCTTAGCTATAGATCTTTTGCAGGGTAGACGCTTCGTCTGTGCGGCAGTTTCCGCACAGACGGCGGATCTGTTGGCGAACCCGGGTCGCAGTTCGACCCCGGGGCGTGACAGAACATGCTATGAAACTCACTCTCACATATCACCCAATCCCAATGACTGTCCCTCTTTGGACCAATCAAGCCTGCGCTCATCTACTGCCACTCATGCCCAAACAGGGCTTGGTCTTACTGTCACGCCCCGGGGGATTATTTTAGCGGAAACGGATTACAAAAGGGTATGTATTTTTTTTTGAAAACCTTCTTCCCCGGCGCGTACCCAGATCCGCCGCATATACAGGATCACTCTACAAACGGACAGAGTCTCCCCTGTATATGCACGGCGTCGCGGTTTGTACAATGTCCAATAACGAGTAAACATTCAATCACAACAATCCAAACGTATAACCATTCACAATATACTGAATTAACTCACGGCCGATTAGTTTGAAAGGATAAAACCCACGGTTGTTGAAACGGCGCCCACCCGGCACCCATATTTTGAAAACCGTTTTTGAAAGCAACATAAACTCAGGGTTTTTGAAAACAGTGCCCACACGACACTTGGGTTTTGAAATCATAGTTTTCGCAATCCGTTCTTTTATTTGCTATTTTATTTTCCAAAGCGGCCCACAGAAATATAAAGAAAAATAGACAATCCAAATGTCACCGTACCAACGTCCACACCGACCCCACGAGGGTATCGAGAACCATCCACAGTCTACAAATATTAAATGGAATGCGAAAGTAAGGAGTAAAACACTGTTCCGGTCTCCTGAGACCCAACACCTCTAGCCGTGGCCTCACCGTCGCCTAACTCTCCCCCCCTGTAGGACCCTGTCGCAAAGTGGGAAGTCAGCGACTAAACAAAAATGATAATAATAAAGCAGGTAAAGAAACATCCAACCGTAGTCTATCCAGAGCAACCACCCCTCCCCCCCCCCGCAAGGGAAAAGTAGAATCAAACACCTGTAAACCTGCAATACCCGATCCCGTCGGACAACTAAACCGACGAAATCGCACCGCGCCCAAGTCGGACAACTAAACCGAATGGGTCGCACCGCTCCCACGTCGGACAACTAAACCGACGGGTCGCACCGCTCACACCTTGGCGCATACATGCCCCACAACTAAAGAGGCCCCACGCCGTCCTGTGGGTATACACGGGTCATGGACCACTTTTCCGGAAAAGCACACCCTTTGCGGTGGCCAAACCGCGGGTGCGCGTGCTGCAGCCGAGCATAGTAACTGTGAACCATATAAATATATCAATGTATGAAAAACGTATGAAATAACATATACATATCCGTGCATGATAACTAAATGAAACAGTATATATATATATTCACAGCATACTCCTATACGTGCAAGAGAGCGACATGAAACAATATGTATATCTAATCACGAGTACCGTAAAGCCATAACGAATAAATGATGCCTCCTTACTAGGTTTAACCCAAGTACACTTAAGGATGACCCCGTCCACCAAGATAGAATTAAATGTTGAGACTTAGGAGTAAAGACCCACCTCTACGAGCGATGAACAAAGCGCTATCCCCCGTGTGTCCCGGTGCGCTCCCCAAAACTACAAAAGTCCACCGGGGAGAAGTCAGTGACTAAACAACATAAAACAAGGGTCAAGAACAGACATTCGGGTCCCGTCGTGGAACGGGGCTCCCGGGTTCGACGGCGGCGGCGGCGGCCGAGTCGGAACCCGAGGCGGCGGCGAGCGTGCTGCCGCGCTGGCCGCACGCGTATCAGGCTCCGTGCGGTGTGATGCCCGCACGGCTCCCTGGCAGCGGCGGCGCCCAGGTCCAGCACGGGTGCCCAGGCCGCACGCACGGGCTGCCCCGCGCGGCGCCCAGGTCCCGCGCGGGCGCCCCGGCCGCACGCACGGGCGGCCCCGCGCGGCGCCCAGGCTCCGCGCGGGCGCCCAGCCCGCACGCACGGGCGACCCCGCGCGGCGCCCAGGCCCGCGAGGGTGCCAGACCCGCACGCACGGGCGACCCCGCGCGGCGCCCAGGCTCCGCGCGGGCGCCCAGCCCGCACGTACGGGCGACCCCGTGCGGCGCCCAGGCCCGCGCGGGTGCCAGACCCGCATGCACGGGCGACCCCGCGCGGCGCCCAGGCCCGCGCGGGTGCCAGACCCGCACGCACGGGCGACCCCGCGCGGCGCCCAGGCTCCGCGCGGGCGCCCAGCCCGCACGCACGGGCGACCCCGTGCGGCGCCCAGGCCCGCACGGGTGCCAGACCCGCATGCACGGGCGACCCCGCGCGGCGCCCAGGCCCGCGCGGGTGCCAGACCCGCACGCCCGGTGCCCTAGCCCTGCGCGTAAGGGCGCTCGCGACGGCGGTGGTGCGGCCGGCCGGGGTGTGCCGCCTCCCCCCCCTTCCCGTGCGACGATCCGGAAGAAACCCTAGCTAAAAAGAAACATAAAGACAAACTCACCGAACCAATGCGCCTCCGACTCGCCGATGGAGAGGGAGGGAGAGACGAGGATTATCCCGTTCTTGCGTGCCCGGTTCCGGAGGTGTGCGGTGTTCTTCCCGTTCCTCGATTGCTCCGCCGCGGTGCCTCGCGCCGATCGGTGGGAAGAGGAGGGTTTGGGTGAGAGGAACGGTAGGAAAACTCCAAAACTAAACCCAACACATACGTATTAATATTAGCCGCCTCCGTACACGGGAACTTAACCCTAAGTCCCAAAATACAAATCAATCTCGGCGAAATGAGTTTGGGTGCGAACCTGGGTCCGGTCCGCCTCGAAGAACGTGTAAGTCGCCTGAACTGCTGCCAACTTCCGGAATTTATTCTGGGAGATTCCGGGGTCAGAATCCAGATCCGATCGCGCCGCCGAAATCCATTTCGCGAGCTTTATTGTCTAAAAATACCCGCGAGCCCCGACAGTCTGCCCAGAGATAAAGAAAAATAATTCACCCCCGGACCCCTTAGTCGAAAAGTGGATTTACAAGAATTTTAAAAGAAGGTCTAGAAAGGCAAATAAAGCCGCGGTTATTACACCACTCACCTCTAAAAACGAGTTTCGTCCTCGAAACTCAAACCCGGGTGGTGGTGAAGAGGTCGGGGTAGCACTCCCTCATCTTAGATTCCAGCTCCCATGTTGCTTCTCGTTCTTCCTGGTTGCTCCAGAGCACCTTCACGTAGGGGATGACTCGGTTCCGCAGTGCTTTGCTTTCCCTTGCTAGGATACGCACGGGGGTTTCCTCGAAGCTTAGATCCTCCTTGAGCTCGAATGTGGAGACGTCCAACACGTGTGACGGGTCGGATAGGTATTTCCGGAGCATGGACACGTGGAAGACGTTGTGGACCCGGTCGAGGTTAGGGGGTAGGGCAAGGCGGTACGCCACTGGGCCTATGCGCTCCAAGATCTCAAAAGGCCCCACAAACCGTGGGCTCAACTTGCCCTTCAGCCCGAAACGCTTGATCCCTTTGGATGGCGAGACCCGCAAGAACACGTGTTCCCCCACTTGAAATTCCAAATCGCGGCGCCGTCGGTCTGCGTAGCTCTTCTGTCGGCTTTGGGCGGTCAGCAACCGCCGCCTGATGAGGCGCACCTTCTCCTCAGTCTCTTCCACCAAGTCGGGTCCCAGGAATTTCCGTTCCCCTAAGTCGTCCCAACAGATCGGGGATCGGCAGCGTCTCCCATACAAAGCTTCGTAGGGTGCCATCTGGATGCTGGCCTGGTAGCTATTGTTGTAGGCGAATTCCACGAGGGGTAGGTAGCGCGCCCAACCGACTCCCCAGTCAAGTACACAGGCGCGCAGCAGGTCCTCGAGGGTCTGAATCACTCGCTCCGACTGTCCGTCCGTCTGAGGGTGGAAAGCTGTGCTGAAGTGTAGCTTGGTCCCCAGGGCTTGCTGTAGACTTTGCCAAAACTTCGAGACGAAGCGGGTGTCTCTATCCGAGGTGATCGATGCCGGCACTCCGTGCAGTCTCACGATCTCGCTGAGGTAGACTTGAGCCAACTGCTCTCTGGTCCAGGTTGTGTGGATGGGTAGGAAATGAGCTGTCTTGGTTAGCCGGTCCACAATGACCCAGATCGAGTCGTGCCCCTGCTGTGTACGTGGGAACCCGGTGACGAAGTCCATAGTGATCTGATCCCACTTCCACATCGGCACCGGTAAGGGCTGTAATTTTCCTGCAGGCCGCTGATGCTCTGCCTTTATCTGCTGGCATACCAGGCAGTGAGCTACGTGTCGTGTCACATCCCCCTTCAACTTGGGCCACCAAAAGGTCTGCTTGAGGTCCCTGTACATCTTCGTGCCCCCCCCCCCCCCCCCCCGGATGCGCCGCATAAGGGGCGCGGTGTGCCTCTGTCAGAAACTCCTCCTTCAATTCCGGCGAATCCGGTACACAGAACCGCCCACGGAACCGCAAGACACCGTCACTCTCACAGCCTGAAGTCATACATTATGAGAATGCTCAAAAGCTTAATCGGGGGCTACAGGTCAGTCGCAAGGTATTTACAACTCTAAGGCTACCAATTTAGACCCAATCTGATACTCCCCACTACAGGGCAGAGTACTTCCTCAGTTCTCTCGACAGTCCGTTGCCTGCAGCCAACGTGCTTACCAAAAGAACAGCGGAATACCAAAGGTTTGTCGCCAACAACAAGTTGGGGACGTAATTCTTATTGGAAGGTATATCACATACCTCCCAACACAATCTCAGTGCCAAAAACATAACCTTTATCAAGGATTACTACCGCCTCGTGGTCGTAACCATCACCATGACTAACACATAGGCGAGTCCACGTCGATCCACAAAATCCGTGCAAGGGTGGGGTCAATTTGCATCCGTCCCAAAACAGGGTTACCCTCGGGTCCATGGGCCATTGAATTGCGACACGGGGACACTGAAGGATCAACAACTTGTTCAATCTCTACGCAAACTGTGAGGCCAGTGCAAGAATAGCAGTCCTCTACTGCTGTGCCATCAGCTGGACGAATCCGGCAAGAATAGTGATTTAACCTTTAACCACTGTACTGATCCGAGCACTCTGGTTCCATTGAAACACCAGGCCCACGGCCGAAGCCATGACCTCGGCTAACCCTGCACTAACAACGATCCCGAAAACCAGAGTGCGTACGACTAATAACCGAAACAACGAGACTCAACTGTGTGAAACCCACCCGAGCTCCAAACCACTATGCCAATACCCTGCGCTCTCTCGTGAACACAAACCGTCCTAGGGGTCGTTCCTAACCAAACACCCAGGTATCGGATCGGGAAGGCAGAAATTCGTGCATCGGAGACTGTGCAATTCACGCACCGGTATGCAAATCGCTAAGGTTAGATTTGCTTCCTCGCCCGTAAGCACACTAGACCGGAACGGTCGACGAGACGAAAGGTAGGGCTAAAGGCAGGAGGGCTCGCAAGGGTCTGGTAGGGTCGGGTTGCTCCGGCCCAAACGGTGCTTCTATGTAGGCAAGGGAAGGGAAGGCAAGAAGGGAAAAAAAAAATATATGAAATAAGTACCTGTCATTCCCTATTTCGGGACAACGCGTCGTCTGCCGGGGCGGCCGGGGGAGTCCGCCCACAATCCTTGGGCCAGCGTCGCGCCGCGTGTTGGGGTGGGGGTTTGCTGTCTAAAGAGTCCGCGCATCGTTGGTCGTCGGGCGAGTCCCTTGTCTGCACGGGGGCCGCCGCGCCCTCTGTTCCTCTTGGCGGTGGTGGCGCGGCGGCGGAGGCGGGGGTGGGCCCTTGGGGGCAGGAGAAGTAATTGTGATCTGGCAAGCCGCACCGGTTACAAAAGTGGTACCTCCAAGTGCATTCCGTCACTGGGTGCGCGCCCTTGCAGATGACGCAGGATCCCGGTTGCACGCGCGCGCTCCCCTTAAGCCCTCGTTCGTCCTCCGGTGCTTGCGTCGGGCGTGGATTTGGTCGGCTCTCTGGATCGGTGCCCCCTTGAGGGGTGGAGGCAGCAGTTCCCTTAGGCTCAGCATGTCGCGGCGCCGGGGGTCTACTGACAGCCGGCTTCAGAGGGCACTCATAACGCGTGTGGCCCGGCCTGCCACATCGGAAACAGTGTCCGTCCCGCCACGGGCAGCTCGTCATGAGGTGTGCGTTGCCGCATATGACGCACGGTTTCGGTGGCCTAGGTCTCTCCTCCGTCGTCTGCCCGAGGTTCTGCCCGGCTCTCGGGCGTTTGCTCGCCCGGCCCCTCCGATGGGGGTCCCCGGCCGACTCGGGGTAAGAGTATTCCTGCCGGGCGCGCTCTACGTTGGTGTGCACGGTCAGGTTAGTAGCCTCCTGGACGGTGGGAGGGCCCGTCGGCGGCACCCCGGGAGGGGCAACGTCTCTGCTGCCGCCCCGGAATCGGTCGACGCCCTCGAGTTCCTGTGTCAGCATGCTCAGGCGCTCCGCGAGAGTCAGCAGTTGCCCAGCCACGTCGCGCAGCTGGTTGCGGAGCAGGCGATTGGCTTCGTCGGCGATGTCCATTTCCGTCGTCGGTTGCTTGCTGAGTCGGCCCTCTATCTGGATGCACACAAAGAAGGTCGGCTTTAGTCTTTGCTAACAAGCAACGGCACATCGAACCACTTAGCGAGAGAAAGGACTCGGACTCTGACTCTGCGTCCCCGGCCGATGATCTAGTACGGGCCATGTCTGTCACACGCCACAAGAGTCAACTCTAGACCACCCTACCAACATGCAACGAACCCCCCCCTCGATCACTCGCGTCCTACTCTACTATAATCTATCCATTCCATTCCTTTGTAGTTAAGTGAGGTATTCCTGTGGACGTCGGCACCAATTGTTGTGATTGAAAGCTAAGTTCTCTGATACCATCTTAATCTGTCACGCCCCGGGGGATTATTTTAGCGGAAACGGATTACAAAAGGGTATGTATTTTTTTTTGAAAACCTTCTTCCCCGGCGCGTACCCAGATCCGCCGCATATACAGGCCATCTTAATCTGTCACGCCCCGGGGGATTATTTTAGCGGAAACGGATTACAAAAGGGTATGTATTTTTTTTTGAAAACCTTCTTCCCCGGCGCGTACCCAAATCCGCCGCATATACAGGATCACTCTACAAACGGACAGAGTCTCCCCTGTATATGCACGGCGTCGCGGTTTGTACAATGTCCAATAACGAGTAAACATTCAATCACAACAATCCAAACGTATAACCATTCACAATATACTGAATTAACTCACGGCCGATTAGTTTGAAAGGATAAAACCCACGGTTGTTGAAACGGCGCCCACCCGGCACCCATATTTTGAAAACCGTTTTTGAAAGCAACATAAACTCAGGGTTTTTGAAAACAGTGCCCACACGACACTTGGGTTTTGAAATCATAGTTTTCGCAATCCGTTCTTTTATTTGCTATTTTATTTTCCAAAGCGGCCCACAGAAATATAAAGAAAAATAGACAATCCAAATGTCACCGTACCAACGTCCACACCGACCCCACGAGGGTATCGAGAACCATCCACAGTCTACAAATATTAAATGGAATGCGAAAGTAAGGAGTAAAACACTGTTCCGGTCTCCTGAGACCCAACACCTCTAGCCGTGGCCTCACCGTCGCCTAACTCTCCCCCCCTGTAGGACCCTGTCGCAAAGTGGGAAGTCAGCGACTAAACAAAAATGATAATAATAAAGCAGGTAAAGAAACATCTAACCGTAGTCTATCCGGAGCAACCACCCCTCCCCCCCCCCCCCCCGCAAGGGAAAAGTAGAATCAAACACCTGTAAACCTGCAATACCCGATCCCGTCGGACAACTAAACCGACGAAATCGCACCGCGCCCAAGCCGGACAACTAAACCGAATGGGTCGCACCGCTCCCACGTCGGACAACTAAACCGACGGGTCGCACCGCTCACACCTTGGCGCATACATGCCCCACAACTAAAGAGGCCCCACGCCGTCCTGTGGGTATACACGGGTCATGGACCACTTTTCCGGAAAAGCACACCCTTTGCGGTGGCCAAACCGCGGGTGCGCGTGCTGCAGCCGAGCATAGTAACCGTGAACCATATAAATATATCAATGTATGAAAAACGTATGAAATAACATATACATATCCGTGCATGATAACTAAATGAAACAGTATATATATATATTCACAGCATACTCCTATACGTGCAAGAGAGCGACATGAAACAATATGTATATCTAATCACGAGTACCGTAAAGCCATAACGAATAAATGATGCCTCCTTACTAGGTTTAACCCAAGTACACTTAAGGATGACCCCGTCCACCAAGATAGAATTAAATGTTGAGACTTAGGAGTAAAGACCCACCTCTACGAGCGATGAACAAAGCGCTATCCCCCGTGTGTCCCGGTGCGCTCCCCAAAACTACAAAAGTCCACCGGGGAGAAGTCAGTGACTAAACAACATAAAACAAGGGTCAAGAACAGACATTCGGGTCCCGTCGTGGAACGGGGCTCCCGGGTTCGACGGCGGCGGCGGCGGCCGAGTCGGAACCCGAGGCGGCGGCGAGCGTGCTGCCGCGCTGGCCGCACGCGTATCAGGCTCCGTGCGGTGTGATGCCCGCACGGCTCCCTGACAGCGGCGGCGCCCAGGTCCAGCACGGGTGCCCAGGCCGCACGCACGGGCTGCCCCGCGCGGCGCCCAGGTCCCGCGCGGGCGTCCCGGCCGCACGCACGGGCGGCCCCGCGCGGCGCCCAGGCTCCGCGCGGGCGCCCAGCCCGCACGCACGGGCGACCCCGCGCGGCGCCCAGGCCCGCGCGGGTGCCAGACCCGCACGCACGGGCGACCCCGCGCGGCGCCCAGGCTCCGCGCGGGCGCCCAGCCCGCACGCACGGGCGACCCCGTGCGGCGCCCAGGCCCGCGCGGGTGCCAGACCCGCATGCACGGGCGACCCCGCGCGGCGCCCAGGCCCGCGCGGGTGCCAGACCCGCACGCACGGGCGACCCCGCGCGGCGCCCAGGCTCCGCGCGGGCGCCCAGCCCGCACGCACGGGCGACCCCGTGCGGCGCCCAGGCCCGAACGGGTGCCAGACCCGCATGCACGGGCGACCCCGCGCGGCGCCCAGGCCCGCGCGGGTGCCAGACCCGCACGCCCGGTGCCCTAGCCCTGCGCGTAAGGGCGCTCGCGACGGCGGTGGTGCGGCCGGCCGGGGTGTGCCGCCTCCCCCCCCTTCCCGTGCGACGATCCGGAAGAAACCCTAGCTAAAAAGAAACATAAAGACAAACTCACCGAACCAATGCGCCTCCGACTCGCCGATGGAGAGGGAGGGAGAGACGAGGATTATCCCATTCTTGCGTGCCCGGTTCCGGAGGTGTGCGGTGTTCTTCCCGTTCCTCGATTGCTCCGCCGCGGTGCCTCGCGCCGATCGGTGGGAAGAGGAGGGTTTGGGTGAGAGGAACGGTAGGAAAACTCCAAAACTAAACCCAACACATACGTATTAATATTAGCCGCCTCCGTACACGGGAACTTAACCCTAAGTCCCAAAATACAAATCAATCTCGGCGAAATGAGTTTGGGTGCGAACCTGGGTCCGGTCCGCCTCGAAGAACGTGTAAGTCGCCTGAACTGCTGCCAACTTCCGGAATTTATTCTGGGAGATTCCGGGGTCAGAATCCAGATCCGATCGCGCCGCCGAAATCCATTTCGCGAGCTTTATTGTCTAAAAATACCCGCGAGCCCCGACAGTCTGCCCAGAGATAAAGAAAAATAATTCACCCCCGGACCCCTTAGTCGAAAAGTGGATTTACAAGAATTTTAAAAGAAGGTCTAGAAAGGCAAATAAAGCCGCGGTTATTACACTTACGTAGGGTGTCCCTCAAGGACTATCTCAGTAACCACATCGCAGCCTCGTCAGGCTCGTTCTCATCATCGCATCCGGAGCGTAGCTCGCGGGGAGCTACCCCGTGAACTCAAGTATCTCACAACTGGCATAAAATCCCAGGCTCAGCAGGTTATAATCCACGATCAAACAGATCGGAACTCAATGCTCAACTAGCATAACTCGGTCGGAGAAAGACTCCACTACTCAATCAGGAAATGCCCACACAATCTCAAAGCTATGTCGGAGAGACCTCGACGACTCAATCTCAAAAGCTAACCCACTAAAAGAAAGTACAACATAGCTGGGACAGCCGTCATTCCAAACGGCTCCCAAAAAGACACCCCACTCATAGGCGAGAAGAACCGACTAACGCAGCAAAGGTCCGAGAATCCCGTTAGGCCGGTGCCTAGAACCCCAATCAAACAAGAACAGACTCTAGGCTCAGCCTATCGAAGTTCTCGATCCTTTACCGTTCAGGGATTCGGCCCCTCTCGGTTAAAGCGGGAAACCATCTCAACCTACCAAACTCACGGGCTGGAGATGCTCTACAGCCAGATCCGCGAAGGGTCCGAAAACACCCCGGGAGACTAATACCTACGACCCCAATCAAACAAGAACAGGCTATAGGCGTAGCCTCCCGTTGTTTTCGACCCCAGAATGAAATCAGCCCTTAGAACCCAGACCACTCGAATCATCTCGAGTGGGTAAGTTTATAAGAAATAGTGACATTTATTACAGAAAACCATTTGATCTGAGAGAAATCCATTTTTTTAATGATTTTTAGTCTTTTTAGGAAAACAATTTGAAAACATGTTTTATGTCCAAACCTCGAAGAGCTAATGCCCTCGTCCTATCAAACAAGAACAGACTCAGGCGACCTTGCGAGGCTTGGAAGAAAACATTGGCTGATTAAAATCATGTGTGCGTCCAAAAAGGTTCTGGGTTCAAGGTCCTGCTGTCACTAGTACACTACTGCCACTACCACTGTAGTGACAACCAACCAGAGAAAAACCCAAAGATCCGGGCCACCGTTTTCCCAAAACGGTTCCCAAAACACTAACACTGGCCTAACACGGCTACCAGACCCCACTCAGCCCCCAGCCCCGAGTGCAACATACGTCCCACAATGTCCTAACCACTCGGCCCACTACCCGGGCGAGGAACTCTAGGTCCAGAAAGATATGCAATGTGTGAGATGTCTAAAACATAAAAGAACCTAGCCCAGATTAAGGTTCTCTATTGGTCTGGTTAAGCACATGCAACATATGACAGGGGTGCTAGTCAAGGTTCCAATAATACACTTATTCTAGCATGCTGAATCCAATCATAACAGAATTAGAAGGAAGTCCGCAGACTTAGAGAAAATCCAACCCACCTCGGTAAGCCACCAATTGCTCGTAGACACTTGCAATTGGCCTCCGCGCGATTCCTTGCCTCCACCGGAGTCCGCACGCAAAACGGAGCACGCCGCCGGAGCGCCGCCGGAGTCCGCACAAAAAACGGAGCCCGGTGCCGAAATCCACACGCAAAACGGAGTCCGCACGCAAAACGGTGCACGCCGCCGGAGTCCGCACGCAAAACGGAGCTTGGTACCAAAATTCGAGCGCAAAATGGAGTCCGTACGCAAAACGGAGCACGCCGCCGGTGTCCGCACGCAAAACGGTGTAGTAAAACACGGTCCCTAACACGCAAAAAGGCACAGGGTCAAATCCAATGTCCAAAAGGACGCCTCAAAACTGTGCCAAAAATACCGCAAAAATCAACACGCGGGACCTACCTCGACAGCGTCGCGCCGCCCATCTGGCTAAATGGAACGCCTTGCGCGCTCCACGAGGTCGCCGACGTGCCGCTCCACCCCACGAAACCTCCTCCCACTCTCTTCCCTTGTGCTCGGTTGGAGAAGAAAAGGAAGAACAGAGGAGAAAAATGGTGTGCGGGGAGAAGGAAGAAGAGAAGAAGAGAGGGAGAAGGAGGGGAGGGGGTTCCATGGACCCTACACACAGGTCCCCCCAATGGGGAACCGCCAAATGGCGGTCCACCACACAGGGGACGCGCGCACCAGGCACAGGCGCGCGCCCCCTGCGCCACGCGGCGCGCGTCCCAGCGCGCCACTAGGGTGCAGCAGCCCGCGCGCCACACGGGCGCGTTACACCGCGCCACCCAGGCGCGGGACACCCCGCGCGCCACACGGGCGCGCGCCCCCCCACATGCACGTGGGCGCAAATGGGGGCCCGCCACGTGGCGGCCCCCACGCTGACCCGCGCGGAAGGCGCGCTTCCCCAGCGCGCCAGTTGCGCGCCTTGCGCAGCACGCCACGCGCCTCGAACCGCGTGCCAACGCCTCGGGATCCGCGCGCGTCTCGAGATTCGCGCACGTTTCGCCCGTTTAAGCCCGGAAATAGCCAATTTTGACTGTTTTCGCGCGCTGAGTCCGTTTTTGGCATCCATTCGATGCCAAACGGACTCAATACACCAAAAATAGTTGTTTTCTCACCACCAAGCACACGGTCGAAACGTTTTCGCGCGCTGAGTCCGTTTTTGGCATCCATTCGACGCACAACGGACTCAATACACCAAAAATAGGTGTTTTCTCACCACCAAGCACACGGTCGAGTCGCACGGGGATTCCGGGACACCACACAAACTCCCAAGGCTGTCTAATACCTCCTTCATAGACGCGATACAATCCTCGGGTCTCTAACTAGAACAAAATAGAGGCGGGCACTCCAGAAAACCGCACCACCTCAACCAAGTACAGCTGGGCTAACCACTCGAGCTACCAAGTTGTCTGCATCGGTACAAGCATCCGCTCCTCCCAGGACCCCCCGATAAACCAACCACATGTCCATCGGCACAAAAGCTTGATCCAAGTACCTCTATACTCCCGAGGTATCCAATATAAGTCCCCCAACTGATCACGTAGACTCTGATCTCAAGTCTTTAAACCGTCGGGATGTAGCAGCAATTCCCCAACTCTCCGGCATCAACACACAGCCATATGCAGTCGAGAAAACCAGATTACAAATCCACCTTCAGGAAGACCCGGGACCCTTACAGCTGGTAAATCAAATCCTCCATGCTCGACAAGGGTGCTAGCTCCAGATGGTCACTTCATCTAATTCTCGGGGATCCACGCAAAGCCGAAGTGAACCAACCTTCCACAACTCGAATAGCACCAGCGCCTCCAAAGGCGACACACTTGGTCTGACAAAATTCCCAAAACATCGAATCCTGGAGTTGTGTCCTCAACTCCCAAACTAGTGACATGCTAGACAACTCCAATAGGAGAACAGCCGGGAACTCGCAACCAAAGGGGGTATCCCCGAGTCCCGGCGCCGCCGTAGGTCCCTCAACCACACCAGCCAAAAAATCTACTCATCAACTGCGAAACATCCGCCTCGCTCACTAAGTCAAAACCATATAGGCGAAGATAACCCTCAAGCAACCCAGGTACACCAACACCTCCGGGCCTGGCTCCCCAAGAAAATCGTCCTCGCGGCATAATCAACCGCCACGAAAGAAAAACCGAACCAGCCAGCCCAACGGGTCCCACAACAACACCCCGCAACTGAGTCAAGACCATCAGGTTTACCGGCAAAATCCAGGACTCAAGCTGCACCGGGCAGGACCAACAACTCTCCTCCACGTGCCAGGCGCGATCGGGAAAATAAGCCTCCCGTGCACGTGGTGACCATCCTACCCCTAACCCAAGCAATGAAGCAAAAGCACTACCCACCAAGAAGGGAATATTCCCGTATCAAAAAGATACGAACCCAAAAGCCCGGAACGACTCAAACCTACCACCACACCGACCGCTGTAACCTATGTGCTCTGACAGTCTCAGAAATCCACTATCCTGGAAAAGAAATCGGGAATGCCTCATCCGACTGCTCTGTCCTCCATCACCCGGCGCCAAGCGCCTCAATCAGAACTCGCCTCAGGCGGCACATCCCAAATCCTAAGGGACTACAATGCCACGCTCCATACTCGGCGCCTACTCCAATGAGGCATCCCAAATCCGTAATGGAGGGACCCAATGAGTAAAAAGGTATCCTGGCGCAATCCACTCTCAGACACTCATATCCTATGCGCCCCGTCCCTCTACACATGGAGCGTGCAGTTCAGCAACTGCGTTAACTCTTGACACAAAAGGCCTCCAAGTACTCTCTATCCCCCACCGAACACGACCCTGCCTCCAAAGGTTCCCTACTCAATCCCACGAATCGGAATGACTCATCCGCCAAAACAAGCTCACTCGATCAAAGCAATCCCACAGCTTTCCCGCTGTCAACTATCCACCCTGCCTCGGTGCCCTAGCACTAAACGTCGGGACGGAGGGGGCTACTCGATACTCCGACAACTGTGCCACTGCGCTGCTCCGACAACGGTGTCACTGCTCCGACAACTGTGTCACTGCGCTGCTCCGACAACGGTGTCACTGCTCCGACAACTGTGTCACTGCGCTGCTCCGACAACTGTGTCACTGCACCGCTGATCTGCCTCCAACACTCCTACCCTTCGGGTCCGGAGCTCTCAGACTCCAATCTGGGTATCCGGCCCGAAACAACCAGCTCAGACCCAACTGTCGCACCATGGTGCACCCGGGTCAGGGCCCAACGTCGGGGAGACACCGCTCACCATGACAAAACCGCAAATCAGCACACCCCAACACTCGACCCAATCTAGCGAAAGTCAAAGACATCCTCCTATTTTTGTAACTTTATGTTGTCTGTAGTCAACATAACTGTCCCACAAAAATAGGATATGTCGATCCCTCTTCACTCACAGGAAGAGTCAAGTAAACAAATCACCGACTTTCACAAAATGTCGCGTCTCTCACGCCCTATCCTCCTAGGGTCCGCCAATAGCCTAGGGTTTCCTAAGTCCCAACTGACCTATCCCTAAGCTCTGATACCAAATAATCTGTCACTCCCCGGGTGCAAACCGGAACCCGGGCCCATCTATAGATCCGCCGTGCACACGGTATTTCCCGCGTACACGAAGCGCCAAACCTGCTCAGATATATATGAGACAATAATAAAAGAGCAATAAAAACAGAGCTGAACTAAAACTAATACATCTCAGACTGAAGCTGGAAATAAAATATAATACATCTGTATAAATGATACATCTATCTCTCCCAGCTCACCAAAAAAAAAAATACAACCTGCTGGCAAAGCCAGTCCCAAAGTAAAAGTACAATCGTCTGAGAAAACATGGGTACACCAACAGTCCAGCTAACTCGCTCATCCTGCCTCGAGATCTATCTACTCAGCCGTCCTCTCTCCTCGACCCGCCGCTGAAGCCCAGCAGCACCCGCAGAAGACACTGCAAAACAAGGGAGAAGAAAAGGAGAAAAGAAGAATGGGGGTGAGAACTACTAGTAAACCAGTAGCCTCCCCTAGTGGGTAAAACCTCAAACTCAGACAGGCCCACTAGGACTACCAGAGGCGAAAATAAAACAAAGGTGGTAAGCTATAAGTAAAACTACTGATGAAGAAGCTACCACTATGCCTCTAAAATGCCAAGCTAAAAGAATAGCTAAGTATGTGCATCAGAATATAAATGCCTACCTGACTAAACCCAATCTGTACACCAGTAAACACTGGTACTGCCTGCTATGCCTGCCAAATCGGGTATGCCAGCCTACGCATAACACCGATAGGGGATAGGAGTCTCAAGGACTCAAAGTCTGTAGCCTGCTATGCCTGCCAAATCGGGTATGCCAGCCTACGCATAACACCGATAGGGGATAGGAGTCTCAAGGACTCAAAGTCTGTATATCGCACACTCTGGAGTGGCACTCGAGGGGAGCGACCCACACGAGTAAATGCCTGAGTAATAAGTATCATAGGAGAATAAGTCCGCAGGACTGGATCATGACACTGATCTAAGTGGAAAAGAACCATCCACTAAAAGAAGCCCAAATCCTCTCCCCGATCTGATGCAATAACAACTGTCCGGTCAACCGCCCAAAATCCGCGGTTGCTGCAATACCCTGCCATCACAACCTGCCTGTCCCAATTCCCAAATGTCTGACTACACTATCCCAGCCCCTGCTCGACCCCGATCGTACTATCCCCTAAGTCTAGATAACTGGAGAAAGAATAACAGCATGGTTTCTCCTAAGTCAGTTCCAGCATGATAGTGTAGCAGAAAAAGGTGGCCTATCTAGGCGACCATACAAGCACGCAAAAGTCCTTTACTTAATAACATGATTTCGGGTATTCTAATTCTTACAAATTAGAGTATGCTATTTCATGAATATCCACTGTACCAAGTTGCCATAAGCCGATCTCTATACATGCATAAGATGTTCCAATATACAAATAACATAATATGGTTTAACAAACTATACCCAAGGGGTTTTAGACAACATATCTTTTGCAAGAATTAAACCTTTTATTAATACCTAGTCCTTTAGAGATGCAAGTATCAACCACAAGCCCATTCCTTCCAATTAAGCATGCAATATTTATTCCACTAGTATACTAGCAATATAACATTGGACTAGCTCCAATATGCCTAGTGGGTTATCACAAGTAGAAGGATTACAACGGTACCCACATCCGACATCCGGTCAACCGCCTACTATCCGCGGTAGCCGCAAGTCCACCGACCACAACAAGTCCAACTCCTGACCTCCAGTCAACCGCCCAAAATCCGCGGTTGCCACAAAGCCCTCTAGTCCAATATCATGCCCTAGCACCGATGTCCTATAACCGACATCCGGTCAACCGCCCAATATCCGCGGTCGCCGCCAAAATCCATAATCTACAATCCAGGCCCCGGCTACACTATCCCAAACCCCTGCTCAAACCCGAGCAACATGAACCACCTGACTAACGAAAGGGAGAAAAGAAGCAAACAAGGTTCTCCTAAGTCAAGTTCCAGCATAAAGGTGTAGCGATAAAAGATGGCCTATCTAGATGTCCATACAAGAATGTTATTGTCCTCATGCAGATTGAAAGAAGTATAACAACTAATAGTCCCACATGTGTAATAGGTAATAGTTCCGCATAGATATAACCATCATGCTAAAGTCATTAAACACTTACACATGTCTAAAATTCACTGACTACCATCACATAAGCCATCCGCCTATACATGTCCAAAAGAGCCCCAAGTAGTGCCTACCAACAAGATATTACCCATTGTCCAAACATGCCACTAACTACCACATGTAAGATTATGTACTACTATTAGATCCATGCCAGCATGTTTAAGTTCCAAATATAATCATAATTCCAACTTAGCAGTTTCCTAAAAACATTCCCGACATGATATGTCTCACCTGATAGGCTCTTAAGATTAGCAATTATCGATCATAATGTTCCAATAAAAATCTCTTTAATATTCCTAGTGGGTATGTCAGAAAAATGAGGGATATAGCAACCACCTGTTGGGTTAAATGTAATGTAGATCTAAATAGGGGGAAAAATACCTAGAGGGGGGTGAATAGGTGTAAATGTATAAACACTCAAAAATCGTTGCGATAAAAACCCAATGCGGAAATAAAAATAACACGCAAGATTTTTACGTGGAAAACTCCATCACCGGAGTAAAAAACCACGGGACCGATAACACGGCAGAAATCCACTAGAATTAAAACACGTACAAGGTGATTTACCGTACACACTTACGACTCAACCTTTTCCATACGCTCCTAGAGGATCTTCTCCGCTCGCTCCACGACGCTTCTCGAATCCACGATCTGCGCCCAACGCCGAATCCACGGCGTCCAACGTTGAATCCACGACGTCCGACCGAATCCACGGTCTGCACCCAATAGCACCCTTCGAATCCACGAACGTGCCTCGCTCCGAATCCACGAGAGCGGTTGAACCTTGAATCCACAAGGACACGCGAATCCACGCACCGATTTTGGGGAAATTGTTGTTTTTGGGTGGTGATGATCCGCCGAATACTTAGATCAAAGATAGATCGGAAATACCATCTAAGTATTCATTAGTTTGATTCAACTCAAGATGTGAGTATGAAAACCTAGAATCAAACTAATCAATATAGATGAAGAAACATAGAGTATTCTCTAATGATTTCCTTTCTTCTCTATATGTGGATCTAGGGCCGTATAAAATGATATATGAATATGACGGCTCTATATGTTTATTTTGGATTAACCCTAGAAAAAGAGTCATAGGGTCTATTTATAGGTTAGAAACATTTGGAAGGAGATAAGAATCAAAAACCTAACATTTCTGGAATTTTGACGGACGGCGATCCGGATCGGATTTGGGCGATCCGGATTGCAGTAGCAATAAAGACGGTTTCCAGAAAACAAACGTTCGGGATCCGGATCGGAATGCCTGATCCGGATCGTTCATACATTTCAGAAAACTCAACGTTCGGGATCCGGATCGTGAGATGCTGCGATCCGGATTGAAGTAATGTATGAAACAACAACCTTCGGGATCCGGACTGCTGGCTCTGATCCGGATCCTGAACATGTCCGAACACCAGTTTTTGATTTTTATGCAATTAAAAATTCTTCCAGGTGTTTCTATACTACAAGAAGTATTCGGATCACCAATAATCTTTAGTTAAACATACCTGATCCTTTTGAATTCTTCTTTCTTGAGATTGGGTTAAATGATCCAACTTTCTTCACCTTCAATCTTCAAGACTTGAACCTTTCACGAAACTACGCCAACTCAAATTCTGTAACAATCTCCCCCTTTGGCGGTTTCGTGACAAAACACAGATCCACTAAAGAAAATTCAAAAAGATATTTTTGTTGCTATCACCA
This sequence comes from Tillandsia leiboldiana, assembly GCA_029204045.2. NCBI lineage: Eukaryota > Viridiplantae > Streptophyta > Magnoliopsida > Poales > Bromeliaceae > Tillandsia > Tillandsia leiboldiana. Next base: position 9,820 of record JAQNDB010000619.1, on the reverse strand, counting down.
TACAACAAAAATTTACAATGGAGATCCAAAAATTTAAAAACATGAGATAAACTCCTAAAACAGACTCTAGACTTAGACATCTGTACTCTCTGCACAAAGAAATCATTCTTGACAAAAAGAGATCGTTAGATACCTCAAGAATATTTAGCATTCAAAACCTAACAGAGATAGAGTTTATGCTCACCATGACATTGAGTAATTCAGATATGTAATAGGATCACAATCAAACATTGACATATCTTCTAAGCAATAAAATTCCAAATGTCATAACTTTGCTTTGTTAGTAATCAAACAACTTGTTAGTAATAATACATGTCCAAATAGTTAGTCGAATAGTTAGTAGGAACATGCAACAAATCACAAGATAAAAACCAAAGTTGTGATACTTACCCTTCACCAAAGTCAAAGTTGAAGTGATACTTACCTTGATGTTCATACATTCATCACATCTTCATCACATCATTGTTCAATCATTGTTCAAGTTCATTCTAAACTCTCTCCCCCTTTTTGTCACAAAACTAGCTAAAATGGCAAGCCAAGGAGAGTTAAAAAGTTTAAATACAAATTAGGAAACTTGAGAGTTGAAGGAAATAACATAAATGCAGAAACTTAAAAACCTGCAAAAGAGAGATTAGAAACAAAACTTTATGCAGAGTCGTCTGAGCTGATACATCCAAGCTTCTGAAACATTTTCTTGATCCTTTTGTTCATGGAAGCTTGTTCCTTCTTAACTTCCTTGATATCCTCTCTCATTTCAGCGAAATCAGTAGCCATGCGTTCTTGCTCGTTTGAGAGTCGCTGTTGTTCCTTAAAGATTGAGCTGACAGAAGCATCATCATCAGAAGTGGATGGAGGTGCCTGCTGTGCTGGTGGAACAGGAGCTGTAGAAGTAGTTGCTTGTGGTCGAGCTCTTTGTCGAATTGGAGGAGATGGAGGATCATCTTGTTTTGTCGATAAAGACTTCACAATTGTTGTCTCATTAATGGTGCCCAAACTGTACATGTATGAGCTCGCGCTTGTATCGACTTTAAACTTTCTAAGGATGCGCATGATAATCATTGGGTAGGGTAGTCTCTCTGTGGGGTGAGAGTGTTCCACATACCGCGCCATCCTTGACCAAATGAGATAAGGAATATTCAAGTTTGCTCCCATCAATGCGGCCGGGTTTCCAAGAAGATAAAGGTATAACATCCTGTCCCATCGAAGAACCTTCGTATTCATGTTGGGAAGAATGTTGTAGCAGACAATGAAGTTTATATATCTATACTCTGGTCGAAGCTCTTTAGAGAAAACAGAGTTTCCGGTTGACATAGTATCCGGAACACAGATTCCATTGACTACAACTCTCCAGGAGTTGGCGTTGAAGCTTTGAGTTTTTAGGTAATGGAGTCCATCAGCTCTGGCTGTCATACCTAGCACATCTCCAATCAGTTGGGGTGTGACTTTGATTTTGATATTTTTAACCAAAGTATGAAATTCTCGACGTCCATCATTGTGATCAATTAGACTTGCAGCGTTCTGATAAAACATTCGAACTGAGTGTGGACAGTACCCAGTAGACTCAGGGAAGTTGCAAATTTGAGCAAGACCAACCTAGTCAAACAAAATCCCAAAGACTGCATATCGTTCCTTCATTGGTTTGACATTGACATGTCTCTCGCCAATGCATTCCCTCTTCTCAAAATCCTTGATTCTTTCAGAGCTGATGAAGTCTGTGGAGGAGGCTGTCTAGCAACTGGTTCCTCAATGGTAATTCCCTGAGCACTGCCTCTTTTTCTTGCACTGGTTTTTCTTTTTGTTCCAATTGGACTTGGTTCCATAGGGGCTTTTCCTTTTTCAGCTGCAGTAGGCTTTGAAGCTTCAGCAGTTGCTTTCCCTTTGGAGATAATGGGATCAGCTTGCTCGATTTCGATGTTATCCCAGTCAATCGACTCCGTCTCTGATTCAGTGTCAGAATCATCCTTAGTCTTCTTCGCTTTCTTAGCCTTCTTAGGCTTGGCAGTATCCTTGACATGTACCATGGCAGCAAGTAGGAAAATAATCCAAGCGATCACCATTTTGATTGCTAGTGAAAAATGTATCCTGTGAAGACCAACTCAAGAACACATGAAAAATTGTTAATTTTCAAAAATTTGAAAAATTATACCCAAACAATCAAAATCATGTAGAGAGACTAAGAATCAAATTAGTTTTGCAAAAGGACTTTTAAAAATAGATCAATTGCATGTTTTTCGAAAATCCTTATTATATGCCCTAAAACCGAAATTTTTAGAAATCGAAGCCTAAAAATCTGTTAATCAGGAGAATACCTAGCATATAATCAAAACTAATCTACCCAGAGTTCTTATTTCAAAAGAAATTTGATCAAAAACCATCCACAAACGAAATCGATCCAGAAAATTCATCACGTTTGAGGAGGAAAAAGAAAAACGGTGAAAAACCGAGATTTTGATCAATAAAACTTACTTGTATTCGAAGAACTTGAGTTTGGAAAGCTCCAAGGTGCAATGGTTCTAGAGAGAGAGGCTCTAGAGACTTGAGAACAAAAGATTAAGGTAAAAGAAATCAAAACCCTCTTGTTCTTATTAAAACCCTAGCCGTGATCCGGATCGGATCGAGATTTCGATCCGGATCGGCCAGCCGCAGGAAGAAGCCTGCGTTCGGGATCCGGATCATCTTGCCCGATCCGGATCGGCTCCAACTTTTTCTTCAGAAAAATTTCAGAGAAATTCAAGAAAACCAGAAAAAGATTGTAAGCACTTTTGTGTATCAACTTTAAACAAAAATCATCGTTTCATACAACAAGAATTAGATTATGCCAAATCTATCAATAATATCCAAAAATGAAACGAGAATTTACAAAAATTAAATCCCTTAAAGTTGAACACCTTCAATTACATCTAACTTGATCTTATGAGTAATGCCTTTATCAAATCATCAATTCAGTAAAGAAAATGAAATACAAAGATCAATAGATGTTTGAAATCCCAAATATGGTAGATAATTTATCTAGACAATCTGTTGAAGAGAGTGGCTCTTTGAGCATCTTTCTTTAAAATCCCACCTTATACCAACCTTGAAATTTGACGGAGTCAAGTATTTCAACATGCATTTTACTTAATCAAAAATTGAACAACCATGCTTGGTATACATGTGGTAGCTGCACACAATACTCGGACGACCGAGGTGGTAGCTCTTTCCTCCATGTGGTGGTAGTTTTCACACTCCTCATTGGGATGTAACTCTTTCCACATCTTTTGAGCATTTTACATTTCTTTGACTCCCCCTCAATTGGCTATCAATTATTTAAGATATAAAGTATTCAACCAAAAATTGATCTCGATTTCATACTCGACTAAGCAGTCAAATAAGATAATGACTATACCAAGAGATCATTGAGAGAGAAATTGACTTTGATCACTCAGATAATGATTTAATTAACATAAATGATCATTGCAACAGTGAAATATTATGATGGCAAAAGCATAATAAATTTCTAAATGTGCGAAAAGATGCAATTAAAGTCAATTATGATCTATGCTCAATTAATATCCTATGTACAAACATAGATAATGAACAAAACAAAACAAAACCTATCCTAAGCAAAGGTTTCAAAAAGAAGTTTATTTCAAGGAAAGCATTCCAATTGCTTTTCGCAAATGAATAAAACATTTTTGATCCAAAGGTTTTGTTAAAATGTCAGCTAATTGATCCTCAGTTGAAATATATGAAGGTTGAAGAGTATTTGATTCAACTAGCTCTCTAAGAAAATGATATCTAAGTTCAATATGTTTTGTTCTAGAGTGCAACACAGGGTTTTTAGAAATGTTAATTGCACTTGTGTTGTCACAAAGAATTGTTACCGAAGATGCTGAAATCCGGAAGTCGCTCAACACACTTTTCATCCAAATGAGTTGGGTTGAACAACTACCCGCTGAAATGTATTCCGCTTCGGCAGTCGAGAGTGCTATGCAATTCTGCTTTTTACTGTGCCATGCAACAAGGCAATGGCCAAGATAGAAGCATGCACCACTCGTGCTTTTCCGATCATCCACTGATCCTGCCCAATCGGCATCTGAGTATCCAACAATATCCAAACTTGTTCCCATAGGATACCAAATTCCGAAATTAATTGATCCTTTGATGTACCGGATGATCCTTTTCACCGCTTTCAGGTGAACCTCCTTTGGTGCTGATTGATATCTCGCGCAAATCCCAACACTAAAGGATATATCCGGGCGACTAGCCGTGAGGTAAAGTAGACTTCCAATCATACTTCGATACAGTTTCTCCTCTACATTCTCACTTTGTGATTCACTTCCAAGTCCCTTGTGGCTAGTTCCCATTGGAGTCGGAAAATCCTTCGAATTTTCTAAGTCAAACTTTTTAACCAACTCCATTGCATACTTGGATTGACTCAAGTGAATACCTTCATCATTTTGTCTAATTTGCAATCCAAGAAAATACGTCAATTCGCCCATCATGGACATCTCAAATTCGCTCTCCATGGTCTCCGCGAATTTAGAAGCATCATTATCTCTTGTTGCGCCAAATACAATGTCATCGACATAGATTTGTGCTACAATGAAATTGCTTTGATAATGCTTCACAAAGAGAGTCCTGTCAGCTCCCCCTCGAGTATAGCCCTTCTCCAAAAGGTGCTTTGTCAGCCTTTCGTACCATGCTCGCGGTGCTTGTTTCAGACCGTAAAGAGCCTTTTTCAAACGAAAAACATGGTTAGGTTGTTTATGGTCTACAAAACCTTTCGGTTGAGCCACATAAACTTCCTCATTTAAAAACCCATTTAGAAACGCGCTCTTAACGTCCATTTGAAATAATTTGATTTTAAAATGACAAGCAATAGCAATAGTATACGAATGGACTCGAGTCTAGCTACAGGGGCGAATGTTTCATCAAAGTCTATACCTTCTACTTGAGAGTAGCCTTGAGCAACTAATCGTGCCTTGTTCCTGATGATAGTACCATCCTCATTTTTCTTGTTCTTGAAAATCCATTTGGTACCTATCACATTATGTTGCTTTGGAGGCTTCGTTAATTCCCAGACTTTGTTTCGCTCAAATTGATGGAGCTCTTCCTGCATTGCTTTAATCCAGTAGTCATCCTGAAGAGCTTCATCTATGTTCTTTGGTTCGATTAAAGATACGTAGCAAGCGAATCCACAAACCAACTGCCTCCGAGTTCTAACTCCTTCTTGTGGATCTCCAATAATATTCGATTCCGGATGATCCTTGGAGATTCGTAGCGTTTGTTGAAACGGAGTACTCGGAGGTATATGAGATGATTCCTGCACATCAGATAAACTTGAAGAACCATTAGATGCATCAATAATATTGGAAGTATTATCATGAGAAGATGCAATGGCAGGTGAATCATCATCTAGAGAGATATCGAGGGTAGATTTTCCAGATCCAAAGTGAAAAGCTTCATCTACTTTAACATTTATAGATTCTACAATCGTTTTAGATTCGATGTTAAATACTCGATATGCTCTGCTATTCGTAGAATAACCCAAAAAGATCCCTTCGTCACTTCGAGAGTCAAACTTTCTAAGATTTTCATGGTCACGTAAAATGTAACATCGACTCCCGAAGATACGAAAGTATTTGATATCCGGTTTTCTACTAAACCACAGCTCATATGGTGTATTTAAAGTTCCTAGGCGCAAATACACTCGATTAATGACATAGACAGCGGTGTTCACAGCTTCAGCCCAAAAATGTAGCGGTAAATTCCGGTTATGAATCATCACACGCGCCATCTCTTGAACAACCCTGTTTTTCCGCTCAACAACACCATTCTGCTGAGGTGTATAGGGTGCTGAGAATTCATGTTTTATGCCGTTGGAAGTGCAAAAATCAATGAATTTGGAATTTATGAATTCTCCACCTCTATCACTCCTAACACGAATGATCTTTTCATTCTTTTCAATCATAATACGATGGCAAATCTCATGAAAAGAATCAAACGTATCAGCTTTCTCTTTTAAAAATGCTACCCAAGAAAACCTAGAGAAATCATCAACCAATAAGAAAATATACCATTTACCTCCCAAAGATGGTTGACGAGTCAACCCCATTAAATCCATGTGCAAAAGTTCCAAAGGCCATTTTGTACCAACGTGGTTCAAGTTCTTGTGTGTAGTCCTAGACTGTTTTCCCTTTTGGCAACCACCACACACAACGTTTTGTTTAAGCAAAAGTTTTGGAACCCCCTTGACCACGTCCTTGTTTGAAATTCTAGCAAGTTCCTTAAAATTTAAGTGACCTAGCCTTTCATGCCAAAGTGTTTCATTATCCAAAGAAACTAGGTTACATTTTTCAGAAAATTTATTAGGAACAACATAACAATTGTTTTCAGATCTAACCCCTTTTAAAAAGAATACAGGGTCCTTATCAGTTACAACACATTCAACAGATGAAAAGTTAACTGAAAAACCATTGTCGCAAAGTTGACTTATGCTTATGAGGTTAGTCTTAAGACCATCAACAAATAACACATTATTTAGAACCGGGCCATCTGGAATAGCAACTGTTCCTTTTCCAACAATTTTGGAAGATCGACCGTCTCCGAAAACAACGAGTCCTCCGGAGATTTTGTCAAGATTTTGAAAACTATTTTTGTCACCGGTCATGTGACGCGAACAACCGCTATCCAGATACCAAGACGAACTATCATATGCATGCAAGGAAACATTGGTAACAAGACAAGGAAAGATTTCACCTTTGCGCACCCAAACCTTTTTGGAATGCGTCGGTAAAGGTCGTGAAGTTATATGCCTAGGTGAAAGCGTCTTATTAAAACGATTGCTGCTCCTTGATGTAGTCGTCTTGCGCGGTAAACCACCAAGGTTCTTTTCCTTCAATTGATTTGCAATTGATTTCCGAGGAATCACCTTTGTGGTAGTCATTGCAAGAGGTGCTTGAGGTGAGCGTTTGACTCCCGTCTTGCAATATCTTCTTATGTGCCCTGAAACACCACAACGAAAACATACCTTAGATCTTGACGATCCCAAAGAGGATGAAGTAAGTTTGTTGTCGTTGTTTGTCTTGAATTCCGGTGTCGGAGGAGGAGATACCGACTGAGGCACAAAACTGTCCCACTCGAACTTGGACTGTTTCCAGTTTGAGTGTACCCGAGGCCGAACCGATTTGTTTGACCAAGACCAAGAAGCCTATCCAACTTACTCCTTCCTGAAGAGAATCGCTTCAAGTCATCCTTGAGTTGGAAAATGGTCTTTGTCATTTCTAGGTTATCCTGTCGAGCCTCGTTGTAGAGCTTTGAGAAGTGATCCGCTTTATCCACCAGATTTGTATGTTCCTTCTCAAAAAGCTCATTGGACTCTTGAAGGGAAACATTTAGCTTTATCAGATTTTCCCTTTCCACTTCAAGAGCGTTTGAGAGAGAAGTGGCCCTTTTTGCTTCTTCTTCGAGATCATGCAATCTCCCTCTCAAACTCTTGTTTTGCTTAGCCACTTTCTTTGAATCCCTCAAAAGTCTGTGGTGGGCTAAAGCAAAATCTTCACCTTCCGAATCATCCGATTCGTTGTCCGTTGCATTCTTTTCAACAGTGGAGTTGGACAATGACTCGGATGTACTTGCCATAAAGCACATGAAGGGTGAAGATATGGACGCGTGGAATGCCGTGGTGCTCTTTTCTTCATCACTTGAAGACGACTCATTTGACGTTGAGTTGTCATCCCAAGTGACGACTTGCATCGCCTTCTTCTTTGCCGGATACTTGTTGGGACACTCCATTGCAATGTGGCCGTAGCCTCGACATTTGAAGCATTGTAGTTGTCCCTCTGAACTTTTCTTATCCTTTGAGAAGTTCTCTTGCTTTCTTTACTTGTAACTTGAAGTACCCTTGCCTTTGTTCGACTTTCCGAAGGATGGAGATTTACTTGGATTACCGCTTCGAAAGCTGCGGCGAAACTTCCTTGTCAAGAGAGCGAGCTGCTTCTCAAATTCCTCCATAGAAAGGTTCTCGTCATCGTCTGAGGAGGATGTATCCGCGTCTTCTTCCTTAGTTGTTTTCAACGCATAACCTGAAGACTTAGAAGAGGATGCTTTTCCAGAAGAATTGTTAGTAGTAAATGTCATTTCATAAGTTTGTAATGAACCAACTAATTCTTCTACACGTATTTCGTCCGGGTGTTAATAGTTTCAATGGCTGTAACCTTTGGGCGAAATCGTTCAGGAAGAGTTCTTAAGATCTTTCTTACAATCTTAAATTCTGGAATCTTCTCTCCCAGGTTAGCACATGAGTTTACGATGTCTTGCAATCGTGTATAGTAGTCCGTGAAAGATTCATTTTCTACCATCAAGATAGAGTCAAACTTGCTCGTAAGCATTTGCAGTTTCTGAATCTTCACGAGGTTAGTTCCCTCATGTGTAACCTGAAGAACATCCCAGATTTCTTTCGCAGTCTGACATGCCGAGACGCGAGAGAATTCAGTTTGAGATAAGGCATTAAAAATAGCATTAATTCCTTGCCATTGTAAGAAGATGAATCTAACTCTGTCCTTGGTCCATTTCGACCTAGGTTTTAAGGTGCGAACATCAGAGATAATTTCAGTGGATTAGTCCATCCTAATTCCATTGATTGCCATTCACCCTTTCGTCGATGGAAATTAAAAGGCTTTCATCCGTACTTTCCAGTACGCATAATTTGTTCCATCAAAGAAAGGGGGTCGATGATGTTTCCCACCTTCACCCAGTGTGTTACAACCCTATCCCTCTTTGATACCACTTGTGGGTTAAATGTAATGTAGACTCTAATAGGAGGAAAAAAACACTAGAGGGGGGTGAATAGGTGTAAACGTATAAACACTCAAAAATCGTTGCGATAACAACCCAATGCGGAAATAAAAATAACACGCAAGATTTTTACGTGGAAAACCTCCATCACCGGAGTAAAAACCACGGGACCGATAACACGGCAGAAATCCACTAGAATTAAAACACGTACAAGGTGATTTACCGTACACACTTATGACTCAACCCTTTTCCATACGCTCCTAGAGGATCTTCTCCGCTCGCTCCACGACGCTTCTCGAATCCACGATCTGCGCCCAACGCCGAATCCACGGCGTCCAACGTCGAATCCACGACGTCCGACCGAATCCACGGTCTGCACCCAATAGCACCCTTTCGAATCCACGAACGGGCCTCGCTCCGAATCCAAGAGAGCGGTTGAACCTTGAATCCACAAGGACACGCGAATACACGCGCCGATTTTGGGGTAAAATCGTTGTTTTTGGGTGGTGATGATCCGCCGAATACTTAGATCAAAGATAGATCGGAAATATCATCTAAGTATTCATTAGTTGATTCAACTCAAGATGTGAGTATGAAAACATAGAATCAAGCTAATCAATATAGATGAAGAAGAACATAGAGTATTCTCTAATGATTTCCCTTTCTTCTCTATATGTGGATCTAGCCGTATAAAGATGATATATGAATATGACGGCTCTATATGTATATGATTGGAGATTAACCCTAGAAAAAGAGTCTATGGGTCTATTTATAGTAGGTTAGAAAGTATATGAGACGGAGATAAGAACTCAAAAACCTAACATTTCTGGAATTTTGACGGACGGCGATCCGGATCGTGATTTGGGCGATCCGGATTGGCCACGTCAGGAGTCAGCAAAAGACGGTGTCCAGAAGAAAAACAAACGTTCGCGCGCATCCGGATTCACGGAATGCTTGATCCGGGTAGCGTGTACATACATTTTAGAAAACTCAACGTTCGGGATCCGGATCGTGAGATGGCTTGCGATCGGATGAAGTAATG